>PVJD01004890.1:0-37500 GCA_004026545.1 Mormoops blainvillei
GCCTGTGGCTTCTCCGAGAATGGAGGGGTGTGGTGTTTCCAGTTCAGGAGGTCAGTAGTACTGAATGGCTGGTAGTAATAAGTAACTGGTCCAGGCTGGACAGTCCCATCCTCATTAACTCTGGGTGCTGCCTGCACCTCTCGGAGTGGCATCTGAAGAGGGGGCCGGTGGCTCCTAAGTCTGCTAGGTATGGGTGATGGGCCTGGATGGGGCAGGGCTGGGTACCGAACCGGGGAGGGCTCCTGGGGAGACTGATGCCCCTGGGGCGAGATAGAAGGCGGAGGAGTCAGGGGCTCCTGCGGGGGAGCCGTAGGGGGTGCCTGGGGACAACACATTCTTGGGCGTGCCCTGCCGGTGGCTCCTCTGCGGTACCCCTGAGTCCCCGCGCACTTATTAAGCCAGCTGGGCATATCCTGGGCCAACTCCTGCCATCTATCTATATAGGAAAACTGATCAGGATGTCCTGGCTTTCCTGCAACTTTCGGGTGAACTGCTCTTATAGTGGATAGATTTAATGTTCCCTCGGGGGGCCAGCTGACCCCAAAAGTCGGCCACTCTGCAGTACAAAATGTCTCTGATTGGCCCGCATCAAACAATGGGTCCTGCCCTTTAAATTTGCTGAAATTCTGCAGCATGCAATCTAAAATTGTAGAAGGTCCGCCCCCCATGGCTTCCCTCCTGCACGGCGCAGACACACAAAGGGTGGGGGCATTCGCTCGTCCGCCTGGCCTGCTCCCTCGCGGGACAAAGTCGGTCTTGGCTAAGGCTGCCCCTACAGAATTCGGGGTTAACTGTCAACCGTTAAGCCGTACGACCTGACACAGGAACCGCAGGTTTGGACCCACTCTCGCTATGTAGGCTAGTGCCCGAGGAGCCACAAACACAGACACACTTGGGTTCACTCTCAAACATTCAGAGGCTATTCAGTTCCCTCCCCAAGACTATCACCCATAGAAAACAAACACAGACGCACTTAAGTTTACTTTCAAACATTCAGGGGCTATTCAGTTCCCTCCCCGAGCGAGGGTCCGGCGGTCGGACTTCCGTAGTCTCAATCCTACTGTAACAGATGAGGGACACAAATCCCTCCCGGTCTCGGGTCTGGTCCCCGGGGCACTTACCGATGCGGCGCCATCCGATAGATCGTGTTCCGAAGCCCCCACTTCCCGGCTGGAGTCACGGGCCGGAGTCCGGAGTCCCGACCGGTCGGGGCCTGAGAAATCTCAGGGCGCGCGCTTCCCCGGTCCCCAGCCGGGCCACCGGGCACCCAACCCGCCCTGCTCAGTCGGCGGCAAGTCGGCCCGAATTTATGTAAGGTCGTTTCCCGGTCAGGGAACCAAGTGTTACGGAAAAATGAAACAACCAGACACCGAGGGGTTAGGAGCACGATCTTTATTTACGTGCACGGGCCCAGAGGAGACAAAGTCCAAATTCTGAGCCCAGAACAATAGCCCCGTATTCCTTTTATGCTGGGCTAAGTGGGGGAGGGTATTGGGAGGTGTAGTATAGATTTGGTGCGAAAAGGGTTTACAGAGGTGAGTGAGAAGCATTTTCATCTTGTCAGGGCAATTAGCATTTCATCTTTGGTATCAGCCTTGATTTCCTCTACAGTACATATAAGTTCTTTGACTTCTCCATTTCCTATACTATTCTTATCCTCCCCCTGTCCATTTTGTACCTACCTATTATGCTTCTTATTCCCTGTGCCTTTTCTGCCTATTCTCTCCCTCCCCACTGATAACCATTTCTGTGATTCTGTTCCTGTTCTAGTTGTTTGCTTAGTTTGTTTTTGTTTTTTAGGCTCAGTTGTTGATAGTTGTGAGATTGTTGTCATTTTACTGTTCATAGTTTTGATCCTCTTCTTTTTCTTAGATAAGTTCCTTTAACATTTTATATAATAAGGGCTTGGTGATGATGAACTCCTTTAACTTTACCTTGTCTGGGAAGCACTTTATCTGCCCTTCCATTCTAAAGGATAGCTTTGCCGAATAGAGTATTCTTGGATGTAGGTCCTTGCCTTTCATGACTTTGAATACTTCTTTCTAGCCCCATCTTGCCTGCAAGATTTCTTTTGAGAAATCAGCTTATAGCCTTAGGGGAACTCCTTTATAGGTAACTGTCTCCTTTTCTCTTGCTGCTTTTAAGATTCTCTCCTTATATTTAATCTTAGGTAATTTAATTATAATGTGTTTTGGTGCTTCCCTCCTTGGGTCCAATTTTTTTAGCATTCTCTGAGCTCTTCCTGGACTTCCTGAAAGTCTATTTCTTTGCCATATTGGGGAAGTTTTCCTTCATTTTTTCAAATAAGTTTTCAATTTCTTGCACTTCCTCTTCCCCTTCTGACACCCCTATGATTCGGATGTTGAAATGTTTGAAGAAAATGATGCCTTGGAGCTGTGCTTTTCCATCTATATTATGTGTTCCCTTCAGATTTCCCTCAGGACGTGAATGATAACAAGTGGAAGGGTAGGGCCTATTCTCTTCACTTCAATAGAGCTGGCTTCACCTTTTTTTAAAAATGGGGTTGCCCATTATGCTTTTGTTTCTTTTCTTTTTGTTTTTTTTATTTTATGCTCCTTTTATTTTACAAAGTTCTACTTCCATAGCCTCTCCAATGAAGTCAGTTTCAAAGGAATGGAAAGATTCTGTCATTGTCTTCAGTCAATAAATCTTAAAGCATGATTGTTTAATTAAATATAATGGTTTACACAGTCTTTAAAATTCTTTTGTTTTTTTTGAAACTTTGCTTTTTTAAATTTTTTTATTCTTGTTTACTCTATTGCAGTTATCCCAATTTTTCCCCTTTTACCCTGCTATGCTCAGTGTCCCCTCCATCCTCCACAGTCAACCCCCACGCAGTTGTCCACGGGTCAGTGATGCATGTTCTTTGACTAATCCCTTTCCCTTCTTTCCACCATTCCTCCCCCCTCCATCCCTTCTGGCAGCTGTGAGTCTGTTCCATGTTTCTACACCTCTGGTTCTGTTTAGCTCCTTAGTTTATTTTGTTCATTAGATTCCTCTTATAAGTGAGATCATATGGTATTTGTCTTTCACTGACTGGTTTATTTCACTTAGCATAATAGTCTCCAGTTTCATCCATGCTGTCATAAAAGGTAGCTTAAATGCCCATCAGTAGATAAATGGATTTTAAAAATGTGGGACATTTATACAATGGAATACTATTCATCAGAAAGAAAGAAAGTAGAGGCAATTCCTACCATTATGCTTTTGTTTCTAAACTAGTCTGTATTGACCTGTAAAAACTGGACCTTCAGGTCAGTAAAATGACCTGAAAAATTGGACCTTTAGAAACTTTAATTTTTTCTCTTTTTCACTTGTTTAATGTTTAACTCAAACATTTCTGTCTTTCTTAATTTTTGCTTAAATGGCCCCACACCCATGGCAATTTATATTCAAATATAGCCTTGTTATCATTGTGTGTGAAAACAGCCCCAATCATTATTCTTCAGCCATTTTTTGTACAAATTGCCTTTTTTTCCTGTAACATTGCAATTTTTAACTTTTTGACTTGGGGATTTTTCACTAGACTTTTTCTTCCCTCCCCCAGAAAATGTATTAATTTTGGAGCTCAGAATTTTTGAATTTGGGAATGATCACACTGCTTTATCATAAATAAACAGTATGCTACTGTTCCGACTTCCAGTGTTCATTTATAGTATTCATTCTAATCCTAGAACATTTTACTTAATAGTTTTCTTTATTTCTCTCACACGTGTATTTTTCTAAAATTTTCCCAATAAAATTGAATAATCTAATAGGTCATTCAATGAGAAAAAATTGTTTACTTAAAGTAAGATTTTAAAATATATTATCACATAAATTAATTTTATTATTTCTAAATTATAATTGTGACCTAGCTGTAAGACAGGTGAATAAAAAATAACTAAAATATTATATTAATAGTTTACCTCCAATTCTTACTAAGCTTACTTCTTTGAGAGTTAGGTATTCTCTTTTAAAATTTTATTTCTTTATTTTTAGAGAGAGGGGAAGGGAGGGAGTAAGAGAGGGAGAGAAACATCAGTTTGTGTTTGCCTCTTGTGTGCCCCCTACTGGGTACCTGGACCACAGCTCAGACTTGTGCCCTGACTGGGAATTGAACCAGCGACCCTCTGGTTCATAGGCCGGTGCTCAATCCACTGAGCCATACCAGTTAGGACAAGAGTTCGGTATTCTTAATTTATTGTTTATAATGAATGTAGGTTCTGTTTCCTCTCTTTCTCTCAATTTTTCTCTGGTCTTTTTTGTTTTTGCTTCTCTCCCATTTCCCTTTCTTTGTCCAATTTATTAAGTTGATTTATATCATAGCATCTATTTATTATCTGAATAAATTAAAAAAAAAGTTTCCCACAGTGATAGGATGAGGGGTATGAGGAGGGGAGACAAAGCTGAAGAGAGAAAACTGCACAGAATTTTGAGCACAGGATATAGGTGCGTCATATTTTTCCAAAGATCTCCATAACAGATCATTAGTTGTATAAGTAAAACTACCTAAAAAATAATGTTTCAGGGTTTCTCTGGAAGAAAAACACCCAAGCGAAACCAAATTAAGCTAGTATATTTTCTTTCTCTGAGTATGTAGCCATATATATAAGTTCTAATAATTTTTCTATCTTTGCACATCATTTATATACATGTGTATGATTTAAATAAAGATGAGAATTGTATCAGTATGTATAATTTCTAGACCACCTAACATGTTCATTCTATTTAATGATAATTACATAACATGAGCTAATATCAATCCAGGAAAATAAGGAGTTAGGTTATACATACTTTTAGTTTAACTGCATGTTAAATCGGAATTTTTCCTTCTTATTTTTCTACTGTAAACAGATCTACTTTTCACCTGAAGAATTTATTGTGTCAATCAGAGTAGCAAATAGTATAGTTACACATTATTTATGGGAAATGTACTCTTTAAACAAATTAGTCATTGGGTCACAGAGCATATGTTTTTTTTTTTTAAGATTTGATTTATTTATTTTTAGAAAGAGGGGAAGGTAAAGAGTAAGAGAGGGAGAGAAACATCAATGTGTGGTTGCCTCTGCTGTGCCCCTCACTGGGGACCTAGCCTGCAACCCAGGCATGTGCCCTGATTGGGAATCAAACAGACGACCCATTGATTCGCAGGCTGGTGCTCAGTCCACTGAGCCATACCAGCCAGGGCTGTTTTTTATTTTTTATTTTTTAAGGTAAATAAAATATCATCTTGTTCCACTACACTAATAAAAACGTGGGTGAAAGAGTGCTGCAGCCTCAGTCCCTGAAAATGAAAGGACTTGGAGCATGTGGTTCTATTTCTGGAGATAACTTGCCTTCCGTATCTTGGAGATCCGTTTAACCTGTTTAAAACAAAATACAGCATGAAGAATAGTAAGCATAGTAAGTTACTCATGAATTATAAGGGTGATACTTCTAAAGTATATAGGGAAATGTATGGTTAAATGTTTGCATAGGCCAGAATCTTGCAAAAGATTATGATCCATTTCAATTTTTTTTCTACTATTGAAGAAATTGTAGAGAAAAGAGCCTTCCTGAAAACTACTATAAGCAATTGCGATTGCTAAAAGGGAAAAAGTTACTCAAGATGCCTAAACCAATGCAGGTGAATGAATTTGTTATGTTACCTAGTTTACTCACTTGAGAACTTTTTTTGACTCACTGTACTATTGTTAATAAGATGAAAATAAGATGATATTTAGCCAGGGGACTGGAACATAGTAAAAATCTTTGCATCCTTACAGGATCTCCTGGAGAAATACTCTGTTATCCTGAGGCTTTATTACCACAAAATACTTTAGAAATAAAAATAATCTTAACTTCCTTGAAGACTTTTTTATCCAAATTTACTGATTGACTGGGCCTAGAAGTAAAAATGATTAAAGGCTGTCTTTGCATCCTTTTCTCTTAAGTTCACAACTGAGTGGTCTTATTCCTATTAAATAAGTGAAGCCCAATCAACTAGCAAAGAAAATATACAAGTAAGAGGTGTACATTCAAATATGAAAAAGGAATAGGATAGGCTTTGTCCCAGTTCCTGGAGCAGGGCTAGTCTAGATCATCTGTTCAGATTTTCTCAGCTCTTTTTCACCTGTTGCTTGGAAGCATGGATATTTTTCAGAGAAAGACAGAGTTTGTCTTAGTGTCTAGAGTTACCTACCCAGTCATATCAGATGAAGCCAGAGCAACTTCTGAATAAGAAGGAGTACAATTGCATAAAGTGCATGGCAGAGAAAGCAAAGTAGAGAACACAAGGAGATCTCTGTTAGTCTTCATTTTTATTGAAACAAAATAGAAGGGAGAGGAAAGAAGACAAGGCGAGATATTAAGATAGAGCCTTCTTCCATAAATGATTAGACACAGAGCCTTACATCTGTGAAGGAAGATCCTGAGACATGACACCCAAGAGAAAAGTATACCATACACTTGGCACTAATGGCAGTAGATCGATCCTCAGTCCTGACCATACACTATCTGCGTGCTTGCATCTTGGGCAATGGGAGGAAACTTAGGAGTTTTCCTTTGTTGACACTTAGCCAACGTTCATGAGATTCTCAAATATTTGAAACCTGTACATTATTTTTTAAATATATTTTTATTGATGTATAATTTGAAATCTGTAAATTCTTTAATAATATTATTTTCTATCATTTTACTCTAGAGAGATTAATTTGTGCTTATTGGGTAAAACTGGTTAGTACTAATAAGCATACAAATAAGAGAAAGTGGTTAAATAACCTTTACACTGAATGTTTGACTGTATGCTACTGGGCAGACCTTCACTCATCATAGTTTCTAATTTTTCTGATTAGCTTAGCTCTGTCTCCAGATTTTACTTTTTTCTTTTCTCCCCTGAACTCAATCATGAGAGCAGCAACATAGCATAGGTAGGTCACCATAGGGCCCACTCTGATTCCTTCATTGTTCGTTAAAGCCATCAGGTTCCTACTCTCCCTTCCCTCATAGAGCATCTGATGGTGTCAGCTGTGGAAAGGACATTGGACATACTTCCTGGTATGAAGGTAATTGGAAAGGAAAGTACAAATCGATGTCCTGAAAGTCTTTATAAATCATGTAGGCAACTATCTTTATTAACATTGCTTAGACTTTGGCTATAAATAGAAATGGATTATTTAAAGCATCTATAATAATATATAGGTATAATCCCTTATAGAAAGTTAAAAAGTATATTGAGCTAATTATATGTCAGAGGAATGGCTTGGCGAGTCTTGTTTTTATGGTAAAGTATACGTTGGAGAAAAAGCATTATGGAAAGAGGTTTCATAAGCCTTTTTAAAATTTTAAACTTTTAGGAATTAAAGTATACCATACATACAGAAAAGTACTCTGCCATCTTTTGTGTAGTTAGGTTTCTTTCTGTAAAGCAAGGCCCACTAACAGAAGATTCTCCCCATCTGAGAACCTACTGAATTAGCTATGTAATTTTGAGATTCTCTCCATTGGGATTTTACTTTTGTTATAAGATCTTACTATTAGCCATGTACATAGAGATCTCATACATATAAGATCTATCTCTCTCTCTCTCTCTCTCTCTCTCTCTCTCTCTCTATATATATATATATATATATATGTAAATAGCCTCTACACAAATTTCAGCAACACAAATCTTAGCTCTTAGATCACATTCCCTGTCTCATCAGCAATTATACATATGGATTCTCTGTGTAAATCAGTTAGTACAAAATGAATTATGCCTCATTAAATCACAAAAGTTAAGATTTTCATCAGAAATATGTTTATGAGTATTGGAGGGGTACCATTGTTAACGGTATTTGATTCTCTGTATGATACCACTTATGTACATATGCTGTCTCACAGTTTTAATAAACTCTAGCTTTAAATTTGTTTAATGCATGCTGCCTTGAGGTAGAAAAAATTAGTTATCTCTTATGCCTTCAGAACATTGCTTCTATTTTATCACACTCTGTCCAAGGTCTTCAATGATTCCCTGTTGTTTATAGGAACAAGTCCATCCTCTTTAACCTGGCACTCCAGTGTCTTTATGTTCCATCCACAGTCATAATGCCTGACTTCGCCTCTCTTATTATTCCTTCTGCTCCTCCTCCCGTACTTAAGCAGTAAATACTAATTTATCCTATATGCGAATATATCGGTCAAGAACAATCTTAATGAACTCTCAATGATATACTCGTGTTTTGTTTTGTTTTTCTCTTTCAAAGTACATACATACTAAGTCCAACCAGGCTGAAATACTTCACTCTCCCTTTCTGTCCATTCCTATCACTGTACAATATTTTTTCACATTTCTACCACTTTTAGAATGACTTTTTGTTTTTATTCAGTTTCTATAATACCACCATAGCTGAGTTCAAGTCCTTTTTTTTAAAAGAGCCCTTCAAGATTAATATGGCACATTTTCGTATATTATTCTGGCCAATAATACATACTGCTTTTTAAAATATCAATTGTGGTTTTATATTGATATTTGATATTGTTTAGTTTTTCATGTGCTTATATCTTGTTTTCCCTCTTAGGCTATTAAAATAACTTGAGTGCAAGGACTATGTCATATGTAGTCATATATATGTCATATATATATGTATGTATTGTGTATATACACAGACATAACTATTTTAATTGATTATTAATATATTTGAATTAATTTTTTGAAACAGCTTTACAATGAGTTACATATTTGTTTTGAAACCACAAAATCAAGTGAAGCTATGCTCCGGCAAAGTGTTGTTAGTCTTCAGGATCAGCTATTTCAAAAAGAGCAAGAAAATGCTAAATTAAAAGAAAAACTTCAGGAATCACAGAGAGCACCATATCCTTTACCTCAAGAAAGTGATTCAGACCAGTCGGAACAGGTGAGATGTTTTCTAGAAACATTACCCATTGCAATATCATATTAAATCCTCTCCTACAATTGACTAAAACATATAATTTTGAAAGTATTAGAGTTTAAGTTGTGGCAGAGAGTTTTACGTTGTACTATTTTTACACTCTTTGTACACATGAATGTGGATACATGAATATACACAATATGGATTCATAGAGAAATGAATGTAGAAATACAGATTATATCTGGTACAGTTATTGCGATGAAACAGTTTGCTGATTTACATAAATAAAGAGAAAATTAAGGGGCATGCCCATTTTGAGACTTTTTAACTGAATGAGGTCATGGAATGGGAAGAGTACTGAATAGGAAATCTCATAAAGTGCTTTTTATAATGCCTGATACATGGTACTTAATACCTTTTAAGGCTGATTCTGCCACTACCTTGATATGTGATTTTAGACAGTTCAGTTGAGCTTTCTACCTATATCCTATGCTATTTTGTGAGGTAGTACAAATGTATAGATAAATACATAGGTTCAAGATTAAAATAAACTTGGGATCAAATTACAACTCTGAGTTTTGTGAACTTGAACAAATTTCTTTAACCCTTTTAGTCAAAGTTTCTTCACAAATAAAATGTTGATTTAATGGGATTGGTGTTACAGAGCTTTGAAGATTAATGATATAATGCATGTCAAGTGCAGAGCTGGGCATATAACAAATATTCATTAGTACTTCTTTTTAGATAATCTTTAAGGTAACTGTCAGCTCTAAATATATATTGTAAAAAAAGCCTATTCCTATAAATTTGTTTTTAGGCACTCAGCATTCCTTTAAATTTTAGTACTTATTAATTCAGTTAAGAAATGGAATTAACACAAGCAGGTAATTGTGTGCTTAAATGTTCATTATGATGGAAGAACAATAATTTTTGAACCTAGCATATTTCGTCTTGCTAACTAACTAGAACTTCAACCTTAACACAATTTTTAAATTTGTATTTTATTATATTGCATTTTTTGGACATCAAGTTCATAGAATTTTTTAACCATAAATTTGTATCATGACACGGTATTATGCTACATGCATAGGCCTATTTTATTCACTTAATTAATTTGTTTGTTTGTTTATTATAGTAAACCCCCTTGGTTCCACCAACTAATCCAAGGACTATAACATTACTAGTGACTTACATTTACTTGTATATTCCTTCTTTACCTGGTGCCCTGATTATCTTACCAGACATAACTACCAAACTGTTTAGTATTTTGATGATATTTTTAAGCTTTACAACATATACATTTATGAGGAAATAGTATATTGCTTAGTTTTGTCATTTATAAAAGTGTATCATAATACATTGTTGCCTTGGGGTTTGGCAATATTGGCTCATTATGTTACTAAGATTCATCTCTGTTGTTTGGTATAACTGATTGTTTATTTTTAGTGATTTAAGATATTTTATTATATGTAATTATATCATAATCATTGTACATTTATTTATAGATGAGTATTTTGATTATTTCCAGTTTTGGGCTACAATGAATAATTCTGCAATTGACATTTTTGTACACGCATGATACTTGGAAGACATGTACAAACATTTTTGTAGAATATATATCTAGGAATGAAAAACCTAGGTTTAAAGTATGTAAAGTTACTTTGATGAAATACTAATGACTTATTTTTCAGAGTGATTTTCATAATTTTACTCCCGCCAACACTGTTTAAAAGATACAATTGATTCTCATCCTCCTCAACACTTGGCATTGTCAGACATCTTAGTTTGTTGACAGTTGATTAATATAAAGTAATTTTAATTTGATCTTCATGTGCATATCACTGATAAAGCATATCTTCAAATGATTACTAGCCAAATGTATACTTTCCAGTACAAAATGTCTATTTATGTCTTTTAAATCTTATATTAGATTTAAAAAGTGATTTATAAAAGTTTTTATATGTTCTTGAAATTAATCTCTAGTATGTTTAGTGTGTGGCAGTTATATTAATTTATTATGTGTCTTTCTTTTCATTTTCATTAAGGTGCCATTTGATGAACAGAAATTCTTAATTTTAATTAAGACAAATTAATCTTTTATAGTTAGTGTATTGGTATCTCATTAAAAATTCTCTCTACCCAAAGACAGAAATAGTTGCACCTCTGTTTTCCTCAGAGTTTTAAAGCTTTGCTTATGTCACTTATATTAATAATTTAGTCAGAGTTGTCTTTTGCCTGTAGTATAAGGTAAGGACCCATTTTTATTTATTGATTTTCTGCTAAATAATAACCAGCTTTTCCATTTCATCCTGTTGAACGACCCCCCTTTTTTCTTGTTTAGTGCTTGGCTACCTCTCTCATATATCCTAGTTCAGTATGCGAATTCTTTGGGTACCTCTACAATGTTATGTTGTCTTAATTAGCATAGCTTTATTAAGTCTTTATATTTGATAGTCTGCTCCTACTTCCTTAGTGTTTCTAAAGTGTCTTGGCTATGTTTAGACTTAGCACTTAAATATATCTTTTAGGATAATTTATAAAGTTTCCTGAAAAAAAAAACATTGAAATTTTTTATAAACTGTTTACTGAAGAATAATATACAAATAAGATGTACAGACCTTAAGTGTGTAACTCAGTGATATTTCACAAAGTGAACACATCTGTATAAATACCACAGATCAGCATAAAGAATATTATGAGTGTCCAATAAAATTCCCTAATGTCCCTGATTATTAGCTACTCCCACAAAGGTAACCATTATTTTGACTTCCATTATTGATTTCTTTTGCCTGTTTTTCAACCTTGCAGTGTTTCACCTTTAAACAGTTTGCTTTTTTTTTTTCCATAAATACCCTTTATCACATTAACAAAGTTCCCATCTACTGTTCTTTTCTCAGTTTACAATGTGCTTTCTTTCTTTATTGAATTTATTGGGGTGACAACGGTTAATAATATTATATAGGTTTCAGGTAGACAACTCTACAATACATCTTCTGTATATTGCATTGTGTGTTTATCATTCCAAGTCCCCTTCTATAAACATTTATCCCCCTTTTACCCTCTTCTTCCCGACTTTCCCTCTGGCAGTTGCCATACTGTTATCTGTGCCCAAAAAAACCCAAAAAACAAAACTGAGTCTTTTTTTCTTTGTTTAATCCTTTCAGGTCTTTAAATCCATTTTGAGTTGATTTTTGTATATGGTGTAAGATAGTAGTTTAGTTTCATTCTTTGGCTCATGGCTGAACAGTTTTCCCAATACAATTTATTAAAGAGACTGTCCTTTCTCCACTCTATATTTTTGGCTGCCTTGTTATAAATTAATTGACTGCATACATGTGGGACAACTTTGCTGGGTAGAATATTCTTGGTTGGCAGTTTTTTCCTTTCACTACTTTCAAAAATCATGCCACTCCCATCTGGCCTGAAAGGTTTCTGCTGAATCTGCTGATCGTATAAAATGGCTTGATGTTGTTTTCCTTATATATAACAAGTTGTTTTTCTCCTGGTGCTTTCAAGATTCTCTTCTTATTTTTAACTTTTGACATTTTTTCTTTTTTAAAAAAATTTTTTATTATTGTTCAAGTACAGTTTTCTCCATTTTCCCACTACCCCTCCCTCCCCCTCCACCCATCCCCACCTCCTACACTCAATCCTACCCTCTTTTGGCTTTGTCCATGTGTCCTTTATACATGTTCCTTGATGACTCTTCCCCTTTTTCCCCCGTTATCCCCTCCCCCCTCACCTCTGGTTACTGTCAGTTCTTTATTTCAATGTCTCTGGTTATATTTTCCTTACTTGTTTGTTTTGTTGATTAGGTTCCACTAATAGGTGAAATCAATGGTATTTGCCTTTCACTGCCTGACTTATTTCACTTAGCATAATGCTCTCCAGATCCATCCATGCTATCGCAAAAAAGGGTAATAGCTCGCTCTTTCTTTCTTCTGAGTACTATCCTATTGTGTAAATGTACCACAGTTTTTTGATCCACTCATTTACTATTGGGCACTTAGGTTGCTTCCAACACCTGGCTATTGTAAATTTGTGCTGCTGTGAACATTGGGGAACACATGTTCTTTTGAATTGGCGTTTCAGGATTCTTAGGGTATAATCCCAGCAGTGGGGTCACTGGATCCATTTTCAGTTTTTTGAGGAAGTTCCAAACTGTTTTCCACAGTGCCTACACCGTTCTGCATTCCCACCATCAGTGTAATAAGGTTCCCTTTTCTCCACATCCTCACCAACACTAGTTGTTAGTTGATTTGGTTATGATGGCCATTCTGACTCTTGTGTAGTGGTATTTCATTGTGGTTTTAATTTGTATCTCTCTGACAGCTAGTGATGCTAAGCATCCTTTCATATGTCTCTGGGCCCTGTGCATGTCCTCCTTGGAGAAGTGTCTGTTCAGGCCCTTTGCCCACTTTTTAATTTGGTTGTTTGTCTTTCTTAAGTAGAGTTGTGTGAGTTCTTTATATATTTTGGAGGTGAAACCATTGTCTGAGGTATCATTTGCAAATATATTTTCCCATATAGTTGGTTCCCTTTTCATTTTGCTGATGTTTTCTTTAGCTGTGCAGAAACTTTTTATTTTGATGAAGTCCCATTTGTTTATTCTTTCCTTTATTTCCCTTGCTCTAGGGGACATATCGGTAAAAATATCGCTGCGTGGAACGGCTGAGATTTTCCTGCCTATGTTCTCCTCTAGGACTTTTATGGCGTTGCAACTTATATTTATCCCCTTTGAGTTTATATTTGTATATCGTGTATGTTGGTGGTCGAGTTTCTGTTTTTGCATATAGCTGTCCAGATCTCCCAGCACTATATGTTGAAGAGGCTATTTTTACTGCATTTTACGCTTCTGCCCCCTTTGTCGAATATTAGTTACTGTAGAGACTTGGGAAGACTCCCAAACTCTTTTTATGAAGCCAGTGTCACCCTAATCCCAAAACCAGATAAAGACACAACAAAGAAAGAAAACTACAGGTCAATATCGCTGATGAACATAGAGACTAAAATCCTCAACAAAATATTGGCAAACTGCATCCAAGAATACATTGAAAGGATCATACACCATGGTGAAGTAGGATTCATCTCAGGGATGCAATGATGGTACAATATGCACAAATCAATAAACATAATCTCATAAACAAAAGGAAAGACAAAAATCACACGATCATATCAATAGATGCGGAGATAGCATTTGTTAAGGTGCAGCACCTGTTTATGATAAAAACAGCTCAGCAAAGTGGTAGCAGAGAGAGCATATCTCAACAAAATAAAGGCTATATATGAGAAACCTATAGCCAATATCATACTGAATGGGCAAAAACTAAAAGCTTTCCCACTAAGATCAGGAACAACAGAAGGATGTCTGCTTTCACCACTTCTATTCAATGTAGTATTGTAATTTCTAGCCACTGTGCTCAGAGAAAAAAAAGAAATAAAAGGCATCCAAATTGGAAAGGAGGAAGTGAAACTGTCACTGTTTGCAGATGATATGATAGTGTAAATGGAAAACACTATAGACTCTACCTAAAAACTACTTGGCCTAATAAGTGAATTTGGCAAAACAGTGCGATACAAAGTCAGTGTTCAGAAATCAAAGACATTTTTGTACTACAACAATGAACTATCAGAATCAGAAATCAGGAAAAAATCCCATTTGCTATAGCAACAAGAAAAATATAGTACCTAGGAATACACCTTACCAAGAAGGTAAAAGAGCTGTACTCAGAAAACTATACAACACTGAAGAAAGAAATTAAGGAGGACACAAACAAGTGGAAGCATATACTGTATTCATGGATTGGAAGAATTAACATCATCAAAATGTTCATACTACCCAAAGCAGTTTATAGATTCAACACAATCATTATTAAAATACCAATGACATATTTCACAGATATAGTACAAAACTTTCAAAAATTTATATGGCACCATCAATGCCCCCAAATAGCCTCAACAATTTTGAGAAAGAAGAACAAAGTAGGAGGAATCATAATACCTGATATCAAAGTATATTACAACGCCATGGTAGTAAAAACAGTCTGGTACTGGTGTAAGAGCAGACACATAGATCAATGGAACAGAATAGAGAGCCCAGAAATAACTTCAGACATTTTTTTCTTTAATAATTTTAAATAGGTTTCAGGTACACAATTCTACAATGCATTGTTTCCTTCCTCAGGTTAGTGAAGTTTTCAGTTATTGTTTCTTGAAATAAGCTTTCTTCTCATTTACTTCCTCTTTTTTCCTTCTGGGAGTCCTATAATGTGAATCTTGTTCTGCTTGATGGTATCCCATGAGCTCCTTAAGCTATCTTACTTTTTCATTCTTTTTTCCTTTTGCTTTTATGATTGGATAAACTCTACTACTCTGCCTATGAGTTCACCGATTCTTTGTTTTGCCTCATGTAGGCTGCTGTTGAAACCCTCTAGTGTATTTTTCAGTTCAGTTGTTGAATTCCTTCATTATCTGATTTCTGTTTGGCACTTTAAAAAAATTTTCTATTTGTTGAAATTCTCACTTTGTTGATGCATTGTTCTCCTTATCTGGGTGTCTTTATGGTTATTATTTTAAACTCTTTATCAGGTAAATTACTTATCTCAGTTTTATTAAGATCTGTTTCTGGGGTTTAATCTTGTTCTTTTGTTTAGAATATATTCCTTTGTTTTTTCATTTTTCCTTCACTCTCTACGTTAGTTTGGAAGTGGTATCATGGAGGAGATGAAACTTATTGTTCAGCCCCACACTAGCTCTTGAGTGTCTCTCAAACCTTTCTGACTGTCCAGGCAGCCTTCTTTGTTGTTTGGGGCAACTAGTATTTGAAAGTGTTCCAAGATCTCTGTCAGCACCTAGATACAGGCTGATTGGAAGCTTATCCCTCAGATAGCAGTTTTTAAAGTGTGCAAATGGACTTCTTCCAGGGAAAGACTGGTAGGTGGGCATTTCTTTCTGTTCCCTCTGCACTGATCCCTGGAAGAATAGTCAATTGAGATATTTTCTTTGTTTACTGCCATTCAGCGATCCATAAACACAAACCCTACAAGCCACCAGAGCCAGACCATTAAGGGATGTGTCTTCTGGGTGACAGTCACAAAAGCTGGGATATCATACATGTGTATAGCTTCCAGGGAGATAGCAGTGAGCTAGAATAAGTTAGAGGAGCAGTGCTAGAGAGGATTGTAGTTGGCCCTTTGATGTGTGTTAAATTAGAATCCTGACCCTACAGCTGCAGCTTTTCAGATATGCAAGTAACCCTCTTTCAGAGAAAAGACTGGGAGTTGAGTGTTTCCTACTGCTGCCTCAGCACTAGATGTCTCTGGCATGGTCCTAGGTCCTAGGAAGGCATAGTGTGCAGATGGAGACAGGAGAGATTCAGGCTATTGTGAAAACCTATGAGGCAAAACCATGTGAGATTTCCAGTGGGTCCTTGGTGGCTTCTGTAGCTATTGGCTTAATCAGTGGTGAACTCTGCTGAGGTTGTCTGCAAAGCAGGGCTCTGTGAACTGTCCATCACTCCCTTTTCGTGTTGGCTAATAATAGCCTCTGCTTTTCTTTCTTTCTTTTTTTTTTGTTCCTAGTCAGCTTAATATATCTCAGCTTTGCTGGTCTAGGTAGGGTAAAAGAGAAATAGGACCTTTGTGTAGTGCCCTGAGAGGCTGTGAAAGCTGCTTATTCATGTTCTTTCTTTCCTGGTGAGAGGAACTCTTTCTAGCTGGGAAGTTCCTTCATGGTGCTGCACAATGCCAGCCGAAGTGATTGGATGATGCAGGAAGAATGAAATTGTCATCCTTATTTTCTTATGAAATTATTCTTAGGGTTTTTTTTGTTGTTGTTGTTGTTGTTCCACTGTGTTGCTAAAACTAACTAGACTCTACTGGTCTCCCAGAGCTGTCCCATTGTTAATCTTTGTGGGGAGTTAGGAAAGCTAGGTCCTCCTATGCCACCATTTCTTTTCCCCCCACGACTATTATTTCTTTTTAATTAATGTATTTTTGTATACGGGTTACTCATACTAATAATCAGGTTACTCTACTGAGTTGTTAATTTCAAGGGGCATGACAATACTTAAGCCATGAAAGCATTTGTCTTTAAGCTGAGAATGTATATGTGGATATAATTTAGCCATATTTTCCCAGAAGTTAGCTAAGTATGTTCCTCCTTCCTCTGTGGCATAGTTTGAATGGACTAATTCCAGGCAATGAAGACATAACAATCAGCAATTACAGACCTCATGTCTTTGAAATTATGAATCTTAATAGAGAAAAATGACAATAACTATCAATAAGGGTAATTTTTCAAGTACAGGTTTATTTAATTATTTTTGCAATTAATATTAATTTTTACATATAAATTTAAATAAATCTCATTTAAAAATAAAATGTGATGTATTTTATGTTTAGAATGACTATATGTGCCCCTTGAGTCTGTCACGTTGATTGATCCTTCTCAAAATCTACCTTGACTTTTCTATGTCTGCGTTGATTTAATTATAGAGTGCTGTTTGTTGTTCTCTTGAGTTTGATCATTAGGTTCATTAGTGGGATAGTGAAGACAGAAATGGTTAATTATACTTACAATAAATATATACATAATTATATGCAATGTATTTACATGTTTTTCTTAAATATTAGGTGCAAGAATGGCATATAACATACTTGATATACCTGTCAATAAATTTTTTCAGGCTTGGTCATTTTAGTTTTTAGATTCAACTTTAAGCAAATTCAGGCTGAGACAATGAAGAAAAAAACTCAATAATTTTTCTATCCCAATCATATATAACTGAACTTTGTGAATGAAGTGAATGAATATTAGTGATATTGTTGATCATGTTTCTCTGAATAAGAATTTTTGAGTAGTTAGTGAGGTGACCCTAAAATATATATATTTTATGGACTGCTTACATAATGGCTCTTGTGTTATGTGGAAGACTGATATTGATGTTTAAAGATAGAAATTTTGTATTGGACATTGTTTTCTTTTTAATGTATTAAGGACATTTTCTTTAAAATTTTATAGCAAAGTGACATACCATTAATCAAAACTCTGTTAATTGACATATCTAAACTTACTTTTAAAATACTTATTGATATTCTGTCATGTGTTAGGCACTGTTCTTGGTGATGAAGAAATTTTAGGGAACAAGACAAGGTCTTTGCACTCATGGAGCATTCATCCAGTTCAGGGGAGTCACTGTCAAACAAACACATCACGTGGTAATGTGTTGTGAAGAAAAATAGTGCAATATGAGACAAAGCATAATAGAAAATGGCAGTGCTATTTTGTGTATGGTGGAGAGAGAAAGCTATTCTGATCAAGTTTCATTTAAGAAGAAAACTAGAGGAAGTGAACCACTTAGATGTGTGAGAGAAGGCCATTCCAAGCAGAAGGATCAACAAGTGCAAAGCTCCTTGTCCAGCAAGGAGGCCAGTGTGCCTACATCCAAGAGAGCTATCGAGAGAAGAGTGAGAGTGACCTAAGAGAGGGAGATGTGTAGGGTCAGGTCTCCTAGGCCTTGTTGCCACCATAAGGTTGTAGGCTTTACTCTGAGAGAGGTGAAAATCATTGGTGTGTTTTAAATAGGACAACATGGAAGCCATTGGGGTTTTTAATAAGAAACATAACAAGATCTAATATAGTATTTTAAAAGGGTCACCCAGGCTGTGATGCAGAAATGAGAGCCTAGAAAGGCAAAGGTAGGGAGACAAATTTAAGGGACAGCTGTAATAGTCCAGATGAAACTCATGGATGCTTAGACTTGGCTTTGAGTCATAGTTTGATTCTGGAAAAAATTCAAAGATAGAGCCCATAACATTTGAAGATGGCTTAGATGTGAAATATGAAAAGAGAGAGGAATTAAAAGATGCACTATTTCCAGGCCCAACTACCAGGATGAATGGATTCGCCGTTTTCTGAGCCAAGAAATAATACTCTAGCATTTTTCCCAGCAAGGAGAGTAAGACACTGAAATTATATAGAGAGAAGTGAAAGCTTTTAATTAAGAAAGTAGTAAAAGGAATAGAGAGAAATGGATGACTTAGTAACATGTTCTTTATTATACTGACACAATAAGCCTTCAGGATTTAGTCCGAGACTCACCTCTTCATCCATCTATTCTTTTACCCATTTATCATCCATTCATTCTTTATTCACGCACTATTCAGTATATAGTCAATATTTGTTAACTCCTATTGTATTTTAGGTACTTGCTTTAGTGTGAAGGGATACAAAGATGAATAAGACAGTCTGTTCTTATGAGTCTTTTAGATGGGTATGCAGGCAGGAAAATAATTATTACGGAATGTGTTCTAATGGAGTATTAGCAAAATATGAGCTTCATGAAGAGAAGCTTTGCAGGGAGCATGTTTATGGAGAGGAGGGATGATGTCAAAGCTTCAGAGAAAAAGTAGAATGTATCAGTTTGAAAATTCTTTAGGAGTTTCTTGTTGGATATGAATAAGCATAGGTCCAGAGATGAGAAAGATGATTGAGAAGAGCCTCTATCAGTGCTTCTCAGATTTTAATATGCATCCAAGTTAACCAGAGGGGGAGGTTATAAAGCATTCTGATTCAGTAGGTCTGAACTGGGGTCTGAGATTCTGCATTTCTTTTATATTCTCAGATGATGCTGTTATATAGCTTGTCCAGGGATCAACCTTTAATTAATAAAAGACTAAGTAGGCAAGTGGATTATACAGTTGAGGAGAAAAGGCAGGAAGAGTTTAGTCTTTCATTTCTTGTATCCTAGATTATTTTTTTTTCAAACACTGTTATTTGGGACTTTTCTGTGTGTGCTTCTTGGAGGGTATATTAAGAGAATTAGATAACAAATTTTGGAACGTGAATCACTTATCTGTGTTATGCTGAACAAGTTACTTAACTTTGGAGAAGTTAAGTCTCAGTTTTGTCATTTGTATAATGGGTTTATAATAGTACCTACCTCGCAGGAGTTTTATGAAGATTACTTGAGGTAGTAGTGCATGGTGGGCATTTAGAATAATACATGTTAACTTTTAACATTATATACAAAAAACACTTATTACATCATGTTAGTAAATTTGAGATTATATTTTCCTGTAATGGTAGTGATTTATCTTCTTTTTTCCCCTGATCTTACTTATAATCAGAATTATTGGTGAGCTAACTGACAGTCTTTGCCATAGAAAAGGGCAAAGCTAATTGGTTCATTTGGGACTGAAACCTGTGACCTTTGGTTTCTGAGCACCCAGCTCTTAACTAGCTGAATTCTGAATGACTGTCTGCTCTTATCTCAGAATGATTGTTTATCTTTTCCATGCAGAAGGCAGTTTCTTGCCCTGGAGAAATATTTTGCAGTAGAGGACAAGAGAGAAACTAAGGCTTAAAATTACTGTATTTATCTGTGAATGATATGCACTCCATGTGGGCAACAGCAGACCGAAAGATTGGAGTTGTGAATTTAACCATAGGCTTGTTTATTTTTATTTCTTTTCACACTTTATTTCTTGCTTTTTTAAATGGTAGGAAATTATCTTTCTGTATGTTGTTTTCTCTTACATCTCACTTAAAAAAATTTTTATGACTATATATTTGAAATCTGCAAAAGAATAAATGTAATGTCTATGGATAGCTACCAGTAGCTACCACCAATACTCCTGATGCTACCTGTGTGCTCCTTCCTGATACCATCTTCTTTATTTTCTTTTTATTGAATTTATTGGGGTGCCACTCCTTAACAAATTTATACAGGTTTCAGATGCATAATTCTACAACACATCATCTGCTTATTGTTTGAGCGTCACGGCCCCAAGTCAAGTTTCTGTCCGTCATCATTATCCCCACAGTCCCTTCATTAACCCCTCCTCCCTACACCAATCACCACACTGTTGTTCTTGTCCATAAGTTTTTTCTTTTTTTTCCGTTTTTTGCTCAGTCTTTCTAGTCCACCCCCAACAGCTATGAGCCTTTTCTCTATGCATCTGTATCTATTTTGCTTTAGTTGATTTTGTTCATTAAATTCCACATAGGAGTGAAATCATATGGTGCTTGTCTTTCTCTGATTGGCTTATTTCACTTAACATAATGTTCTCCAGGTCCATCCATGCTGTCGCAAAGGGTAAGATTTTCTTCTTTATTATGGCCAAGTAGTAGTCCATTGTGTAAATGTCCCATAGTCATTTTATTCACTCATCTACTGATGGGCACTTGGGCTGCTTTCAGATCTTTGCTGTTGTAAATAACATTGCATTGAACGCAGGGGTGTGTATCCTTTTGAATTAGTGTTTTGGGTTACTTTGGATAAATTCATAGATGTGGAATCACTGGGTCATAAGGCAGTTCTATTTTTAATTTTTTGAGATAATTCCATACTGCTTTCCACAGTGGCTGCAACCAATCTACATTCCCACCAACAGTGCACAAGGGTTTCCTTTTCTCCGTATCTTGGCCGACATTTGTTGTTTGTTGATTTATTGAAGATAACCATTCTGACTGGTGTGAGATGATATCTCATTATGGTTTTAATTTGCATTTTTAAAATTATATTTTTACTTGTTTATTCTATTACAGTTGTCCCAATTATCCCCCTTTGCCCTCCTCCATCCTGTGTCACTCCCCAACCCCCACAGTCCATCCCCATAACCATTGTCCATGACTATGGTCCGTCATACATGTTCTTTGACGACTCCCTTCCCCTTCTTTCCACCATTCCCCCCACCTCCATTTTCTCTGGCAGCTGTCAGTCTGTTCCCTATTTCCATGTCTCTAGTTCTGTTTTGCTCATTAGTTTATTTTGTTCATTAGATTCCTCTTATAAGTGATCATATGCTGTTTGTCTTTCATTGACTGACTTATTTCACTTAGCATAATAGTCTCCGATTTCATCAATGGTGTTTGCAAAGGGTAGGAATTCCTTCTTCTTTCTTTCTTTCTGCTGCATAGTATTCTATTGCATAGATGAACCACAATTTTTTAATCCATTCATCTACTGATGGGCACTTAGGCTGTTTCCAACAGTTGACTATTGTAAATAGCACTTCTATAAACATCAGGGGGCATAAGTACTTTTGAATTGGTGCTTCAGGATTCTTAGAGTACATTCCCAGCAGTGGAATTGCTGGGTCAAAAGGCAGATCCATTTTCAATTTTTTGAGGAAATCCCTTACTGTTTTCCACAGTGGCTGCACCGGTCTGCATTCCCACCAACAGTGCACTAGGGTTCCCTTTTCTCCACATCATCTCCAACATTTGTTTTTTGTTGATTTATTAATGATGGACATTCTGACAGGTGTGAGGTTATCTGATTGTGGTTTTAATTTGCATCTCTGATGACTAGTGATGCTGAGCATTTTTTCAAATGCCTATGGGCTATCTGTGTGTCTTCCTTGGAGAAGTATCTATTTAGGTCCTTTGCCTATTTTTTAATTGGGTTGTTTGGCTTCCTGGTTTTGAGTTGTGTGGGTTCTTTATATATTTTGGAGATTAAACCCTTGTCAGATGTATTGTTGGCAAATGTGCTCTCCCATACAGTCAGTTCCCTTTTCATTTTGTTGATGGTTTCTTTAGCAGTGCAGAAGCTTTTTAATTTGATGTAGTCCTATTTGTTTATTTTTCCCCTTTATTTCTCTTGCCCTAGGAGATATCTCATCAAAAATATTGCTATGTGGGATATCTGAGATTTTAATACATATGTTTTTCTAACTAGGACTTCTATGGTATCACAATTTATATTTAAACCTTCTATCCATTTTGAGTTTATTTTAGTGTATGTTATAAGTTGTGGTCTAGTTTCATTTTTTTTGCATGCAGTATTCCAGTTCTCCCAACACCATTTGTTGAAGAAGCTATTTTTACTCCATTGTATGCTTGTACCCCTTTTGTCAAATATTAATTAAACATAGAGACATGGGTTTATTTCTGGGCCCTCTTTTCAGTTTCACTGATCTGCGTGTCTGTTTTTATGCCAGTACCAGACTATTTTGATTACAGTGGCCTTGCAGTATAGTTTGATATCTGGTATTGTGATCTCTCCAACTTTGTTTTTCCTTCTCAAGATTGCTGTGGCTATTTGGGGTATTTTTTGGTTCCATATAAATTTTTGAAGTATTTATTCTAGATCTGTGAAATATGCCATTGGCATTTTAATAGGAATTGTGTTGAATATATAGATTGTTTTGGGTAGTATAGATATTTTAATTATATTGATTCTTCCCATTCTTTCCATCCATTAACAGGGTATGTGCTTCCATTTATTTGTATCTTCCTCAATTTCTTTCTCCAGTGTTCTACAGTTTTCTAGTACAGGTGCTTGATTAAGTTTATTCCTGGTTACTTTTTGTTGTTGCTGCTGTAGTAAATGAGTTTTTTTTCTTAGTTTCTCATTTTGATAGTTCATTGTTGGTGTATAAAAATACCATCAATTTCTGAATAGTAACTTTGTATCCCACTGCTTTGTCAAATTCACTTGTTAAGTCAAGTAGTTTTTTGGTAGAGACTATAGGGTTTTCTATTTAGACTATCGCGTCGTCTGCAAATAATGACAGTTTTACTTCCTCTTTTCCAGTTTGGATGCTTTTTATTTCTTCTTCTTGTTTGGTCACTGTGGCTAGAACTTCCAGTGCTATGTTGAATAATAGTGGTGAGAGAGGACAGCCTTGTCTTGTTCCTGATCTTAAGGGAAAATGTTTGTAGTTTTTACCCATTGAGTATGATGTCGGCAGTAGGTTTTCATATATGGCCTTTACTATGTTGAGGTATGCTTCCTCTGTTCCCACTTTGCTGAGTGGTTTCTATCATAAATGAGTGCTGGATTTTATCAAATGCTTTTTATGCATCTATTGATATGATCATGTGATTTTTATCTTTCATTTCATTTATGTGATGTATCACATGTATTGATTTACGAATATTGTACAATCCTTGCATCCCTGGAATATATCCCACTTGATTATGATGTATGATCTTTTCAATGTATTGTTGAATCCAGTTTGCTAGTATGTTGTTGAAGATTTTTACATATATATTCATTGGAGATATTGGCCTGTAATTTTCTTTCTTTGTTGTGCCTTTTCCTGGTTTTGGGGATTAGGATAATACTGGCCTCATAAAAAGTTAGGGAGTCTTCCCCTTTCTTGAATTTTTTGGAATAGTTTGTGAAGGATCAGTAGTAGTTCTTTGAATGTTTGATAAAATTCACCTGTGAAGCCATCTGGTCCAGGGCTTTTATGAGTCAGTATTTTTTTGATTACTGCTAATTTTGCTAGTTGTTATCTGTCTATTCAGGTTTTCTGCTTCTTCCTGACTCAGTTTTGGCAAATTGTATGTTTCTAGAAATTTATCCATTTTGCACAGGTTGCACAATTTCTTGGCATATAATTCTTCATAGTGATTTCTTATCATCTTTTGTATTTCTGGGGTAACAGTTGTATTTCTCCTCTTTTACTTCTGATTTTATTTATTTGAGTCCTCTCTCTTTTTTTCTTGATGAGTCTGGTTAAAAGTTTGTCAATTTTGTTTATCTTTTCAAAGGACCAGCTCCTGGATTCATTGATACTTTGAGTTGCCTTTTTTGGTCTCTAAGTCATTAAATCTCCTCTGATCTTGATTATCTCCTTCCTTCTATTTACTCTGGGCTTTGTTTGTGTTGTTCCTCTAGATCTTTTAGATGTAAAGTTAGGTTATTTATTTGAGATTTTTTAATGTTCTTTAGGTAGGCCTGTACTATTATGAACTTCCCTCTCAGTACTGCCTTCATTGTGTCCCATAGGTTTTGAGTAGCTATGTGTTCGTTTTCATTAGTTTCCAGATACTTTTTGATTTCTTCTTTTATGTTATTGTTAACCCATTCATTATTTAATAACCTATTATTCAGTCCCCATGTATTTGAATGTTTTTGAGTTTTTTTTGAGGCTGGTTTCTAGTTTCAAGCCATTGTGATCCGAGAAGGTGCTTGATATGATTTCAATTTTCTTGAATTTGTTAAGGCTTATTTTGTGTCCTACCATGTAGTCCATCTTTAGGAATGATCTATGTGCGTTTGGGAAGAACATGTATTTTGCCTCTTTTGGTGAAATGTTCTATAAATATCAATTAAGTCCATTTGATCTAGAGTGTTGTTCAATTTTGGAATATTTTTGTTGATTTCTTATTTGGAGGATTTATCCATTATTGACAGTGGGGTGTTAAAATCCCCTACAATGACTGTAATGCTGTCTATCTCTTTGATAAAGTCCCCCAATATTTTCTTTATATATTTAGGTATACCTCTATTGGGTGCACATATGTTCACAAGAGTTATATCTTCTTGTTGTACCACTCACTTAAGTATTAGGAAATGACCTATTTTGTCTCCTGTTATTTTTGTTTTGAAATCTATTTTGTTTGGTATAAGTATTACTACCCCAGTTATTTTCCATGTCCATTTGTGTGGAATATTTTTTTCCATCCCTTCACTTTCAGCCTGTGTATATCTTTTGTTCTGAGGTGTGTCTCTTGTAGACCACATATATATGGGTCATGTTTTCTTATCCATTCGGCTACCTTATGTCTTTTGATTGGAGCATTTATTTTTTATTTATTCACTTATTTATTTATATATTTAATTGATTATGGTATTACAGTTGTCCCATTTTTTTCTCCCCTTTATCACCTCTGCCCTGCACCCCATCCCATCATCTCCACCTCTCTTCGTTCATGTCTATTGGTTGTACATATCAGTTCTTTGGCTTCTCAATTTCCTATACTATTCTTAATCTCCCCCTGTCTATTTATGTTTTGTTTTTTGTCAACATTTTCCCACCACCACTTTCCCCAGCCCCACCCACCACTATCTCCCACTCTCAATTCTTCCCCCATTTGGCTTTATCGATGGGTCCTTTACGTATGTTCCTTGATGACTCTTCCCCTCCTTTTCCCCTCTTATCCTCCTCCCCTCTGATTACTTTCAGTTTTTTTTTTATGTCAGTGTTGCTGGTTATATTTTGTTTGCTTGTTTGTTTTGTTGATTAGGCCCCACTTACAGGTGAGATCATATGGTATCTGTCTTTTTTTGCCTGGGTTATTGTACCTGTGTTCCTCTCTCTCTCACTTTTTTCTTCATCTTAAAGCAGTCCCTTTAGCATATCTTGCAATGCTGATTTGGTAGAGGTGTATTCTTTTAGCCTCTTTTGTCTGGGAAAGTCCTTATTTCACCTTCCATTTTAATTGAGAGCCTTGCTGGGTAGAGTAGTCTTGGTTGCAGGCCTCTGCTTTTCATTACTTGGAATATATCTTGCCATTCCCTTCTGGTTTGGAGTGTTTCTGTGGAGAAGTCAGCTGCTAGCCTTATTGGGGCTCCCTTGTGTGTCACTTCCTATTTCTCCCTTGCTGCCTTTAAGATTCTCTCTTTGTCCTTGATATCTGCCATTTTAATTATGATGTGTCTTGGAGCGGATATCTTTGGGTTCTTCTTGATTGGGAGGGAAGCACCCTCTGTGCTTCCTGTACTTGTGTGACTTCTTCTCCCCTCAAATTAGGGAAGTTTTCCATCATTACTTTTCCAAACAGGTTTTCTATCCCTTGCTCTCCTTCTTCTCCTTCTGGTGTTCCTATTATATGGATATTATTACATTTCATGCGGGCCTGCATTTCCCCTAACCCCCTCTTCATTCTTTTTGTGTCCATTTTCATTTTCTTGCTCTTTCTGGGAGCTTTTTCCTACCATGTCCTCCAGCTTACTGATTAGATCCTCTGCTTCATCTAGCCTCCTTTTGATTCCTTCTACTGTGTTTTTCAGTTCAGAAATTGTATTCTTCATTTCCTCTTGGTTCTTGTCAGTAGTTTCTATGTCTTTTTTCATGGTGATATAGTTTGCAGTAAGTCCCTCAGAGTTTCCCTGTAGTTTTTTGTAATTCTCACTGAGCTCATTGAGTTCATTGAGCTTCTTTATAACTTTGTTTTGAATTAAATATCTGATAGTTTATTTGCCTCTATTTCATTTAGTAGTCTTTCTGGGGATTCCTTCTGTCCTTCTGATTGGGGGTTGTTTCTTTGTCTTTCCATTATTTGCCTCCCAGAGTAAAACCACAAAGCCCAGGAAACAAACCCGTGTCTGTCAAAATAACTACCCCCTGCAATCCCACTATCAACAGCAAATGAACCAGTATTAATAAGGCTGTAAAGAGATTAACATTGTTATAATAAAGGAGAGAAATAAACAATAGTATAAAATCTAGTGACTTAATATGCACCAACTTGATGGACCAGAAATGAATGTTAAAAAACTATGTAGGAACCAAAATATTGCAGATCATGGAGAAGACCACAGTGGATTTCATCTTGGTAGCCTCTCATATTTACCGTGTCTTTTTCTTTCTGGATACATCTCTGGTGATGCCAGATGTTGACCCCATCTGACCTTAGGGAGCCTGTTCGAGATTTCCCAGGATCTACTGTCTGTGGCTGTCTCCTTCAGTTGTTACTCTAGTCACTCTGAGCTCAGCAGTCAGGCTTAAGCACCATTGGGTTGAACAGAATCCCCCCTGGGGTCAAGACTATTGTTTCCCCTCAGGCTGCTGTGCTTGGAAGGGAGTCCTCTGTGTGAACTTGATGGCTGCTGTCTTATGGGGCATGACTCAGCACCGGGATCCTGGCGGCTACTCTCTAGTTCTCTCCCTAAAGTCTCCATCCCCAGTCTCTCCTCAGGCGTCTCTAGCCCACTCTGCTCCTGCCTTTGCCAGAGCCCAGGGTAAGTGGCTGCAAATGAAAATTTATGTATTGGCCTTTTAAACGGCTATTTCAGCCTCCAGCCGCCTGTCTCTGGCAGAGAACAACCCTGCTGCTCTTTGCAGCTGGCTGTTATCTGTGTAGTTTTTGGGCTCTGATGGTGTGAGCTCAGGATTCCAGCTTATGGTTAGACCCCACCATTCTTAGGGGGATCCAACAGGCTGCTTAAATATCCCTCTGGCACTACCATCTGAGGTTGCCCAGCCAGCCTTCTTGAGTCTCCACTTCACTCCTTACCAGTTGGGTTGTGCTGAAACTGATTCTTCTGTCTGCCTGAGGTTATAAGGCTTCTCTCTCACTATTGTTTAGTTGTTTGTTCTGGGTGATTTCTCCACAATTTAGCTGTAATTCCAGATAGGTCCTGGGAGATTGGTCCTGGGTGTGACTTCCATTCGCTCCTCTGCCATCTTGCCCTCTCTGATTGGGGCATTTAATCCATTTACATTTAAGGTTATAATTAATAGGTACTTATTCATTGGCATTTTTTCCCTTTGTGCCTGTGTTCCTTTCTATCTCTCTCTCTCTCTCTCTCTCTCTCTGTCTGTCTGTCTCTCTCCCTCTCTCCTTCTTCTTAGAGCAATCTTTTTAGCATCTCTTGCAGTGCTGGTTTGGTGGAGATGTACTCTTTTAGCCATCTTTTTCCTGGGAAGCTCTTTATTTTACCTTCCATTTTAATGAGAGCCTTGCTGTATAGAGTAGCCTTGGTTGCAGGTCCTTGCTTTTCATTATTTGGCCTATTTCTTGCCAATCCCTCCTGGCTCATAATTTTTCTATTGAGAAATCAGCTGATAACCTTTTGGCCTCCCTCTTGTCTGTTACTAGCTATTTCTCCCTTGCTGTCTTTAAATTTTGCCATTTTGATTGTAACGTGTCTTGGAGTGAGCCTCTTTGGGTTGATATTGATCAGGACCCTCTGTACATCTTGGACTTGAGTGACTTTTTCCCTTACCAAGTTAGAGAAGTTTTCCATCATTATTTTTTCAAACATATTTTCGGTCCTTTCCTCCTTTCCTTCTAATTCAGGTATCCCTATAATATGAATATTATTACATTTCATGTTGTTGCAAAGTTCCCTTAGGTCAGGGGTATTCAACCTGTGGCCCACAGGACGCATGCAGCACAGGATGGCTTTGAATGCGGCTCAACACAAAATCATAAATTTACTTAAAACCTTTGTTTTTCTCATCAGTTTTGTTAGTGTTGTGTTTTTGATGTGTGGCCCAAGACAACTCTTTTTCTTCCAGTGTGTCCCAGGGGCGCCAAAAGGTTGGACACCCCTGCCATAGATTACTCTTGTTGTTTTTGAGCCTTTTTTCATGTTGTGGCTCTGACTGTGTGTTTTTTTCCTACGTTGTCTTCTATCTTGCTGATTCGGTCCTTGGCTTTGTCTAGCTTGCTCTTAATTACTTCTAGTGTGCTTTTCATTTCAGGTATTGCATTCTTCATTTCCGTCTGGTTCTTGTTCATGACTTCTATGTCCTTTTTCATGCTGATGTAAGAACCACTAAATTCCCTGTAGTTCTCACGAAGTTCCCTGAGCATCCTTATAACCATTACTTTGAACTCTATGTCTGATAAGTTGCTTGCCTCAATTTTGCTTAGCTTTTTTTTCTGGATATTCCTCTTTTTCTTTCATTTGGTTTTTTTCCCTATGTCTCCCCATTTTATTTGTCCCTTCGTGTTTGTTGCTGTGATTAGATTGATTTGCTATAACTCTGCCTTGAGAAGTAGCCTTGTGTGTTTGAAGTCCTGTGGGACCCAGTGGTGCAGACTCCTTGATCTCCTTTCCTAAATGCTCTGGAGTGAGCTCTCTGTGTGTTATCTGGACTCGCCTGTTGTATTAGCATCTTGATTATTACTGGCCCATTCACTGGTGGGAGCTCCCCTCTGTCTGGCAGGCTAAGAGGCTCAACCCCTACCACATGTTGTGTGCTGTTGTATAGGTGCTGGCAGAACAAAGCAAAACAACACAAAAGAACACCAGAACAAGCAAACCCTCCCGCACACCATAGCAATATCAACAACAAGAGAGCAAAGAATAATAAAAGCAAAGAGTGAAATGGAATGGTAGGGAAATGGAAAAAGAATATGAGAAGACCAAAGGAAAGAAAAGTGATAATGTGAGGAGAAAGGGGAAGAGAACTACTACTCATAATGACCTGACAGAGGAAAACAAGGAAAGGGAACACAGCGAAGATAACAAAAATAATAAATGGAGAGAAGAAGGGAACAGTGGAGTACTCTAAGATAAGAGTAGAATAGGAGATATGAAAGAAAAATTAGAGCACCAAAAAGAAAAGAAAAAGAAAAAATAGGGAAAAAGTAAAAATAAAATGGCTATGAAAAAGAAAAATAGCTAACATAATAAAAAAAGAACCAAGTGGATTTGTCTCAGCGCAGTTTAGATTTGCTTTCTGATTTCTCCATTTGGATACCACTCTGATATCTGAGTCTGGTATAAGCCAGTGTCTGGTGCTGTCCACGTCTGGCCCTCAGTTGCCTTTTTGAAGCTATAGGAGATCCACAGTTTGTGGCTGACTGCTCTGGTCTTGGCTGCTCCCAGGTTGGGCAAAGCTGCTCTACAATGCTGGCTTTTATCAGCACTGGGTCCAGTGTTGTGTCAGCAAATATCCTGAGTTGTCACAGGATCATCTTCTGCAAGTCTCTGCCTACTGACCTGCGGTTACTTTAGACTAGTCACAGACCAGACTGTTTCTGGCAGAAACAAGGGGCTGTGATTCCTGGATCTCCCATGTCAGGTGCCTTTCAGACTTCAGGGAAGGTAATGAGTTTGTTCCCCCTCCCCTGAACCAGTAGGCTGAGTCTGTCCAGGATTATCTCCCTGTACTCAGCAGGGTGGGGCCCCTATTAGGGTCCCTGAGCCCAGATTTTAGGTCTGCTGGATGCCGGAAGGGTGTTTTTGCGCCCTCTTGTGAGGGGGGCACACCACTATTTCTTAGGATAGTGTATGGATTGGCTGCGCCCTATTGCCAGTCTCTCATGACCCCTGTGACTGTTTATGTTGCTGTCTCCTCAGCAAGGGTTAAGATGCAGGATGGGAGAGAAGGCAGGGAGAAAAAAACAAACAAAGCAACACCAAGACAGGCTAGTTATAATAGGAAAACAACACGAAAACATACAGTTTTACAGTACGCATGACAGGCTAGTTATAATAGGAAAAGCTCAATAAGTAATGGCCTGAACATTTTACTTGCATCCAGTATTTTTTATGTTCTGAAGTACTGGTGTCTTTCAGTGGATTCAGAAGTTGGGGCAGACATGGTACCATGAATGCAGTTTGCAGGACTGGAAGTTGCTGTGGGTGAGTCAGTGAGTGAAGGATGAGTTCAGCCAGTCACTTGAGTCAAACAGTGTCAGGAGGCAAACAGACTGGCCTCTGGGAGACCAGGGAGTGGTGTCATGTCCAGCGTGGTCCCAGCATGCACGTGACTGCTACTGTGCCCCACTGAGTCCAGAAGCTTGAAGAGACCCTTTGACTTAGGCTGGGGTGAGAAGGAGGCTTGGGAGCTGGTCCAGGGCCTGGACAGGGCCAGAGCTCTGCAATGCCCATGGGAGGCTCTGTGGCCCCACAGACCCAGAGCAAACAGGACATGACCTTGAGGTCCCTCAAATCGGGCAGGTGTTTGGGGAGTGCAGCTGGGCTGGGGGTAAGCCTGGGCTTGATTCAGTTGCCCCCTTAGCCTGTGGCCACCAGAGCCTCGGGGCCTGCGTGTACAGGAGGTGTTCCGGGCATGCGGCACACACTTGGCCCAGCTCTGGGGCCTTATCCCCAGCTTACCTCCATTCTGCTTCCCGCTCCAGCTTGGTTCCCACTCCGCAGAGCTTGGCTCCAATTAACTTGCATTTTATGATGATTAGTGATGTTGAACATTTTTTCACATGTTTGTTGGGCTTCTGTATGTTCTTTTTGGAGAAGTGTCTATTCAGGTCCTTAGCCCATTTTTTTTATTGGATTGTTTGCTTTTTTTGGTGTAAATTTTATAAGTTATTATAAATTTTGGATATGAATCCTTTATCAGATGAATTGGTGAATACGTTCTTCCATTCAGTGGGTTGTCTTTCCATTTTGCTGTGCAAAAACCTTTTAATTTGATATAGTCCCGTGTGCTTAGTTTTTCTTTTGTTTCCTTTGCCTGAGGAAATAGAAAAAAATATTTCTACGAGACATGTCTGAAATATTACTGCCTTGTTTTCTTCTAGGATTTTTATGGTTTCAAGTCTAACATTTAAGTCTTTAATCCCTTTTGAGTTTATTCTTGTATGTAGTGTAAGAAGGTGGTCTAGTTTCTTTTCTTTCTTTTTTTTTGCACGAATCTGTCCAGTCTTTCCAACACCATTTATTGAATAGACTGTCTTTACCTATTGTATGTTCTGACCTCCTTTGTCAAGTATTAATTGACTATAAAGATGTGAGTTTATTTCTGATCCCATCTTGTATTCCCTAAAGATAATCACTCTCTTGGATATTGTGTTTATTAATTCCCACCAATTAAAACTATGTTTTCTTAATGTATTGCTTAGTATTGCTTTTACTTAATTAAACCTTGAAATATCATCTTCTGTATAGTTCATGCTTTAGGACTTAGCTTTTTCTTGAACTTTATTTTTGTAAGGTAGCACTTTGCTGCTGAGGATAGCTGTAATTCTTTTCTCCTTCTTATTTACCTTATAAATAAGCTGTGTTTTGTCTGTCTGTTATTTTTGTCAAGGAACATTTTTGTTGTTTTTGTTTCTAGCTGTAGGAATTTTTACACAGTACTGCTGTGAACTTTCTAGTGCATGCCTCCTGACACACATGTGCAAGACTTTCTCTAGGATATATTGCTAAGGGTGAGATCACCTGTATGCAAATAGTCAGACCTAAAAGAAAATGCCACATTATATGACCAAAAGGTTGTTTCACATTGCACACTTCTTAATTACATTTTTAAAGTGATAAAATATCTCATTTTGATTTCAGTTATATTTCTTTGATGTTTAATGAGCTCGAGCATCTTATGTTTATGTATGTGAAATACCTGTGGTATTTTTTTGCTTATTTTTCATTTAGAATGTTTGTATTTTTATTGAAGTTCTTTATTTTGGATACTAATCTTTTGTTATTATACTATTTAAAATAATGTCAGCTTCCTTATTACAGAAACCCCAAATCTCTCTGCCTTAAAATAACTTGTTTTTTATTTACATAAGAGTCATATGTAGGTATTACTTGCATTTTCGGCTTCTAAGCAGTGATTTAGAGATCTAGGCCCCTTTCCTTTTTTTGGATCGACTAGCTTTAAATATGGCTCCCAAAGTTGCCCTGGAGTCATCTCTACTCCAGCTAGCAAAAGGGAAAAAGATCCCAGAGAATCACATTTAAAAAGCTTTTATGGCCTTTCGTGGTTCCATATAAGTTTTTGAAATGTTTGTTTTAGTTCTGTGAAATACATCATTGGAATTTTGATAGGAATTGTGTTGAATCTGTAGGTTGCTTTGGGTAGTGTGGACAGGTTAGTGATGTTAATTCTTCCTATCCAGGAACATGGCACGTGCTACTTATTTGTGTCCTCTTCAGTTTTTTTCTTTAGTGTTTTATAATTTTCCGAGTACAGGTCTTTTATATCCTTGGTTAGGTTTATTCATAGGTATTTTATTCACTTTGTAGCAATTGTGAGAGGGATTATTTTCTTAATTTCCCTTTCTGTTAGTTCATATGGGCATATATAAAGTGCAACTGATTTCTGGATATTCATTTTGTATCCTGCTACTTTGCTGAATTCATTTATCAGTTCTGGTAGTTTCTTGGTGGAATCTTTGGGGTTCTCTGTGTATAGTACATCATCTGTAAATAATGACTGTTTTACTTCTTCCTTTCCAATTTAGATGCCTTTTATTTCTTCTTCTTGTCTGATTGCTGTGGCTAGGACTTCCAGTACAATGTTGAATAAGAGAGGTGACAGCAGACATCCCTGTCTTGTTCCTGATCTTAAGGGGAACACTTGTAGTGTTTGCCCACTGAGTATGATGCTGACAGTGGGTTTGTCATATATGGCCTTTGTGACAAGAGCAATCCTGAGAAAGAAGAACAAAGTTGGAGGCATCATACTACCTAATATCAAACTATACTATAAGACCATTGTAATCAAAACAGCATGGTACTGGCACAAAAACAGACACATAGATCAGTGGAACAGAACAGAGAGCTCAGAAATAAACCCATACCTTTATAGCCAATTAATATTCAACAGAGGAAGCAAGCACATACATTGGGATAAAAACAGTTTATTCAATAAATGGTATTGGGAATGTTGAATAGATCATGCAGAAAAAACAAAACTATGACCTTCTTATACCACACATAAGAATAATTTCAAAATGGATCAAAGACGTAAATATTAGATCCAAAACCATAAAAACCATAGAAGAAAACATAGGCAGCAAACTCGGGCATTGCTTATAACATTTTATTGGATATATCTCCCCAGGCAAGGAAAACAAAAGAAAAAATAAACAAATGGTGCTATGTCAAACTAAAATTTCTTTGCACAGCAAAGGAAATTGTCAACAAAATGAAAAGAAAACCCACAGAATGGGAGAACATATTTGCTGATACAACTGATAAGAGATTAATATCCAAAATTTATAAAGAACTTAACAAAACTCAACAACAAAAAACAAACAACCCAATTAAAAATTGGGCAAAACATCTGAATAGGCACTTATTCAAAGAGGACGTACAGATGGCCAATAGACATATGAAAAGATGCTCAGTGTCACTAATCACTAGAGAAATGCAAATTAAAACCACAGATATCACCTCAGTCCTGTCAGAGTGACTATCATCAATAAATCTACAAACAAGTGCTGGTGAGGGTGTGAAGAAAGGGGAACCCTTTTGCACTGTTTTTCGGAATGCAGATTGGTGCAACCACTCTGGAAAGCAGTATGGAGATACATAAAAAATTAAAAATGGATCTGCCTTTTGATCCAGCGATCCCACTTTTGGGAATGTATCCAAAGGAACCCAAGACACTAATTTGAAAGAACATAAGCACCCCTATGTTCATTGCAGTGTTATTTACAATGGCCAAGATATGGAAGCTGCCCAAGTGTCCATCGGTAGATGAGAGGATAAAATAACTATGGGACATTTATGCAATGGAACACTACTCGCCTGTGAAAAAGAAGATGTTACCTTTTGCAACAGTATGGCCGGACCTGGACATTATACTAAGTGAAATAAGCCAGTCAGAGAAAGGCAAATACTATATGATTTCACTCATGTGGAATCTAATGAACAAACTGAACTACAAAGGGACAGACTCATGGTGGAGAGCAGGATGACAGCTGGGTAGGGAGTATGTTAGAGGTGGAGGGATTGAGTATAAAGGAAAAAGTACTTATGGACAGGGACAACAGTGTGGTGATTACGGGGCACAGTGGGGCATAGAAGGACCAAATGGTAATGGGAAAATATATAATAAAGATTAAATAAAAGGAAGTTTTTATGAATCAGGCTGGAAGTGGAACATAACACTTGCACTGGCATATTGTTGACTATAAATCAATTATTTGACCACATGTGTCAATGCATAGATGATAGGAAAATATGTAGCCTCAAATATTGGTTAATAAGTGTGCATTTCCAAAGAAAGGAAATGAGTATAGAGATCAACCAACAGTCCTAGCTATTGGATATAATTTTTGCCAATAGTTTCTTGCTTGTGGCCTTTGTTTTCACTTATTGTATGGTGTATTTTGAAAACTGAAGTATTAATTTTAATACAGTTGAATTTCTGTATATTTTTAAACTTGGTGCTTATTGTCTTGTTTAAGAAATCCTATCTTGCCCCGACTGGTGTAGCTCTGTGGATCGAGCATCAGCCTGCAAACCAAAGGGTTGCCAGTTTGATTTCCCAGTCACGGCACATGCCAGGGTTGTGGGCCAGGTCCCCAGTAGGGGACACGTGAGAAGCAACCACACATTGATGTTTCTCTCCCTTTCTTTCTCCCTCCCTTCCCCTCAGTCTAAAAATAATAAAATAAATAAAATGTTTGAAAAAAAAGAAAGAAAAAAATCCTATCTTATGTTGAACTCATAAGATATTTTCCTATATTTCATATAATGTTACAGTTTTGATTTATACATGTAAGTCTTTAATCTATGTGGAATTTTCATTTGTTGTGAAGAGGAGAATTCCATTAATTAAAAAAAAGAACTTTAGCTATATTATAGTTATTTTTCCAATCTGGTCAGTTTGACTTCAAGCTTGTTAGTGGTTCATTTTTTAGGTTTCTATCTCACATAAGTGAGGATGACAGGCATAATGAGATTAGTTCTAGTGATTTCAAGGCAGATAGTGGTGGTAGGCCTTTTATTTGGGGATAAACAAGGCTGTGCCTAGGACTCTTTCTTGACATGTAGGTTAAGATGAGGAGATTGATGGAAATTAGGTCTTAGCCCCAGTGCTGGGCCTCTCTTTCATCCAAGAGAGGCATAATCATAGAGTTGAGTATGTTTTCACCCTTGAACCCTGAATGTGGCTCTGTGTGTGTAAAATGGATATGCAAGTGAATAGAGAATACATATTCTGTATAATTGGAATCATACAGTATTTAAATTTGTATCCTGCTTGTACAATTACCATTTCATTATAATATAATTAAATATTTGAAAACATTTTTTTTGACTGCCTAATAGTTTAATATAGAAATTTATGATTTTTACCTAAACATTTTCTACTCTGGGACATTTAACTTATTTCAAATATAGTTTTTTCTGTTTCCTCTTATTTTGATGCTATAATGAACATTTTCATTTGTATATCTTTATTCTCATCTCTGGTTGTTCCTGTAGGATGAACTCTTGAAAGTAAAATCCTTATGTCAAAGATTATGAACCTAAGGCTTTTGAATATAGGATGCCAAACTACATTCCATAAAGATTATACCACATTATCTTCCCACAGTGTATCGAAGTGCCTATTTTTCAGAACCTTACAAACTTTATTACCATTTAAAAACAGCCTTGCTAATTCATTCTTTTTGTTTTTTATCTCTTGAAACTAATGAGATTTTTCACTTTTACCTTCCACTTAGTTTTCTTTTGTATTAATATATATTCTGTCAATTTGAATTTTTGTTTTCCTTTGTTTTGTTTATTGATATATATGACCTTTTAAATTTATATAAGGAAATGAGCTCTATATAATATTTATCACAGGTATTTTCAGAATTTATTGTCAACCTTGTTAATGCCACCTAAACTTTTAGACTTGGTTGTTGAGAACTTTTCCCTGCAACTTTTTTCTTGAGATTGAAATGTGTGCCTCTTTTGTGCATTAGTAGGTATTAAACTTTACTGTTTTTCTTGCTTGTCTCTCTTCTGGACTTTCAGTTCCTTGAAGGCAAAGATGCTTGGTTTCTTAAGCTTTTATCCCCACTGCTTTTTCCAGTGATTGATATTTTAATCTCAATAAATTCTCATTGAATGAACATATGAAAAGATGTATACCATGGCTTCATACCCATTTAGCCTATCCCACAGTGATCAAATTCTTGGACACAGCAATTCCAGTATGGTAGGAGCTTTAATGAGTCAACTTTACAAGGGATTATCTAGTTGTGATGTTGAATAGTTACATGGGGACTAAAAAATTCTGTTGTCTTTTCTTTAGCAGTGCCGAATAGTTTTGTGCAATTTTTTAACACAACAAAGGTGAAAATAAATGTCTGTATTAGCCTTGTTTTCTTGATAGAGAGTCTAGTATTGACATGGCTATTGGCATCAATTAAAGTATCTTAATTTGTCAGTTGGTAAGGAGATCAGATTACAGGGCTGTAACTTAGGCTCAGAATGCTGTTAAACCTTGTCCTACTGTAGTTGGGAAATAATTATGTCAGA
>PVJD01004890.1:42500-60942 GCA_004026545.1 Mormoops blainvillei
AACAGTTTCTGACTTTACACTAAGTGTATTATGGTATCATAGATCACATCCTAGAACAGAAACGGACAGTCAGTAAAAACTATGGAAATTTGAATAAACTATCGACTTCAGTAAAGACCAGGGGAGGAAGTGTAGGGGCTGGGTGGAGGTGGGCAAAGAGGGGGTGAAATGAAGAACATTGGTAATAGGGTCAACAGTTTAAAAATGTGTGAGTATTGGTTCATTAATGTTATTTTAGAGGTGCATAATAGAGCAGACTGGCTATGTGAGAGTGGAAGGTAAGGTACAGGAGAACTCAGTTTTTCTCTAAGGATAAAACAGTTCTAAAAATAAATTCTGTTAAAAAAAAAGCAGGTTAAGGGCAGGATTACAGTGATTTTTCTTTTTCTTTTTAAGTCTGGGTAGTATATCCCAAACTTATCATTAGTATACTGTGACAGATGAAATTATGGAAAGACTTTCATTTATATTTCCCCTTTCTATATTTATTTCTTATATGGAACTCTAATTCCTTTTATTTGCAGAAAAATTTACATTTAAAAAAATATTTAGTGCCCTGACCTGGTTGGTTGGAGCGTCATCCTGTAACCTAAAGGTTGTGGGTTCGATTCCTGGTCCAGGCATGCATGGGAAGCAACTGATCAATGCTTCTTTCTCACATCAGTGTTTCTCTCTCTCCCTTCCTATCTCCCTTCCTTTCTCTCTAAAAGCAATAAAAAAAAATGTCCTCCGGTGAAGATTAAAAAAAGCCATTTAGTTACGTATTCACTGTAAAAAGTTTAAGGAAATTCAGATAAGCATGAAAAAATAACTCACATCTAATTTCTCCTCTCAGAAATAACACTAACATTTTTTCCTATGCATATTTGGTGAAATCTATTTCTACATGCTATACTATATTCTTTTGTAACCTGCTTACCTCACTTAACTGTTTATCATTTATAACTTTCTGTATCAATCCTCAGCATGGTTAGAATGCCAAGTCAAAGACTTAATACATTTTCACATGCTTTGATGAATATTTTAAAATTCCCCTTGGAAATTTGTAGCAGTTTATACTCTCACCATCATGTTCTCAAAATACGGGAGTCACAAATTGAGTCAGGATAGTATTATCAAATTAGAATTTTTTAAAGAACCCCAAGTTCCTCACTTCCTTTGAAAAATTGATAGATCTGGCAGTAGTGGGCCACATTTCTCTATGTAAGCATAGAGAATATTATTCTCTGGAGTAGAATACTGTCACAGATAGCCTCCTACTCATTCGTATTGAGGCTGAGTGTCATTTGACATTTCACTTCTGCTTTAACAAATAGTTGTTACTAAGAGAAGTGTGAAGTACTTCTTGTGTATGTTATCTCTAGCAAAAGGGATAAAAGGCACACATGCAAAAGAGAGAGGGAGAGAGAGCAAGCACATTTTGCTTTTTTTTTAAGCTGGGAGCATGTATAAGTTTTCTTGTGGAACTGAAGAATATATATCTACATATTGAATATTTATACAGAGTGTCTATTGAACAAATTCTAAAGCTGTGATTTTAAAACCAACTAAACACAACCCATTGTACTTATTTATTTCTATTATCTTCCTGGCTCCTATGTCAATTTGTGTGAATTACTAATTACACAGTTATTTTTTAATTTTAAAGTTCTGTTAGTTATTGAGGTCTTTCGAAGGAATGGTGCCTAAATATGAAATCTTTTTCTATTTTAGTGACAATAACCACTGTTGGAGCATTTTTAATGTCTCCATGAATATTTGAATTATTTATCATTGCAGCTTCTTAACTGAATATTCATGTTTTTTACATTTTTATCTGTTGCTTTTTAATCCAGTGAGACTTAGAAAACTCACTTATTAAAGAACATAGGACTGCTTATTAGATATAGCAATACATTAAAGTTATGTTTTTCCTGTTTTATTCTAAATTTTTGTTTGATCTTGAACAACTTGTTTAGAAATTTTTTGGAAATGATATTTTGGATATATTCTTCATAATTTTATTTAATGAATATCTGAACAAGAAAAGATAGTCTTTGAAAATGTTTAGATTGGTAACCCAATCAAAGAATATGACTGGTGGCGGGGGGAGGCAGTGGTGGGAGGTGGAGGAGGGTAAAGGGAGGATAAATGGTGGTGGGTAGAGAGCTGACTTGGGGTGTTGAACACACAATACGGTGTACGGATAACACATCATAGAATTGTGCACCTGGAACCTATATAATTTTGTTAATCAGCGTCACTCCAATAAATTCAGTAAAAAGGAAAAAAATAATAAAAAAAAATAATTTAAAAAGGATATATTTATAAACGTCATATGTTACCTTACAAAATTTGAAGAAAAAATAAATCAAAGCCATACAGTTATTAAAAGGGAGGAAAGAATAGGGCAAAGTCCTCTAGAGTTTGGAAGAAAGTGCTTAAAGTATTTAAATTTGATATTCAAAGCAAGGTAATGGAGTTTTTACTGTATTGTAAGTGTGGTAACAGTACACTATATAAACAACATTGAGGGAAATATATAGTAGTAAGATAGAATAAAGGTTGGGAAACCATGTGATTTATATATGAGGGAGATATAATAGTGTAAATCACAGATGCTCCTACTAATTATATAAATTACAGTTTAGAATTAGGAAAATATTTCCACTCTCCTAAGAAAAGAAAAAAGTAGGCAAAACCAGAAAAGGGTAGTATTTCCTAATGTTGATCCAGAAAAGTTAACATATATATTTTTCTCATTGTCTTTAATAATATCACTTATGAAGTATGAGGCTCTCTACATTTCAAATGAAACTATTTCCAGAGCTTTTGATTCATATTAATAATATTAGAATAATAAGATTTGACTTTGCTGGAAATCAAAAAACTTTTCACTATGAGTTAGAGTTTTTGATTTTTATAAATGAAGTTGTTAATTTGAAATAACATATATGCATGGATTTTAATGATTTCAAATATATTCTCAAAATGGCAATAGAACTTTTGCAGAATGCTAGTTTTCATGAACGTTTCCTCCAAGTTAGAAATTCCTGTGATTTCTGTTAAAATGTGGTGCTTACCATTAACAGTTTACCTGACATATGAATAAATTTCAAAGAGAATACTGTGAACTGCATTAACTTTTAAAACTATCAAGAGTTCTTCGAGTTTGTTATTATTAAAATATGATACATTCAAAGAAAATTAGACCTATAGTACTGCTAGTTTCCTTTTCCAAGTTTTCTATTCTATGGAAATGCGTGACTCTTAATGGTCAGATGGTGGATTGAGTATTTTGTGAGGAAATATGTGTGTACAATTTTAAATTTGAAATAATATATAGGTTTGTGGTGTGTATCATGCAGCCATGCTTTAAATTTTTTCTCTTGCAAACCTGTATGACAATATTATTTATGGAAATGTTTATAAAGATGCGGTTATTTTGTAGGAAAATGCCATTCCATCAGGATGATAGATGTTTAGCTAATACTTGTTTATACTTTATTATTGAAATGAAACTTTCTTTTTGGAATATTGTACTTATGACATAATATTATATTCAAATATTTGCATATATGTAAACAATATAAGATATAATTGTATTTGCACATATACTTTCTGAAATAGGTATTTCAGCGGCCATCTTTATCGAGTTTAGAAACCTTAATGGTCTCACAGAAGTCTGAAATTGAGTATTTACAGGAGAAACTGAAAATAGCAAATGAAAAACTGTCAGAGAACAGATCTGCTAATAAGAGTGCTTCAGAAAAAAGCATCTTGACAAGTACGGAAGGGAAACAAAAGGTAGGGACATTTTGTCATTTTGTGAATTTGTCGAGATGAAGCTGACAAGGCAAGCAACGAAGTTAAAAAATAAACAGCCACGTTTATTTCTCAGCTTACATTTCTGAAAATTTTTTAAAAATATCATGTGGCAAACACTCGATAAAATAATTGGGAGTAGAGTGTTTCTCCTTAAAAAAAAAAAAAGACTGAATATATAGTCCTAGTTTAATTAATGAAATATACTAGTATTATTACCTCTGTTTTGTAGTAAATTAATATTCTTATATTAAAAAGTTTTGGCAAGTATCCTTCATTTATCTAATCTATAGATAAATTAATCTCCTTTAAAAATTTTAAGTGGTATTAGTCATTAACTCAATATTATAATTTTAATTAGAAGAAAAATATGTCTAATGTTTTTGTTTTATTCAGAGATATTTAAATACTGCCATAAGGATTATAAACTATTAAATGGAATTTAACATTAATATGTACAGTTATAAATTTTCAGATTTAAGGGCATAGCAGTAGTGAAAAGTAAACAATTTTGTAGCATATTTGTTGTCTATAAACATCTCAACTTTTCCTTTTTGTAGTAATCATTACATATTGCTGTTATGCTGCAAAAAATTCTATGAACATTGACTAATACTATAATTTCATAATATCACATTGTAAATATGTTATTTCTAGGCAAATTTAAATAATATTTTCCTAAAAATAAGTAGTTTTTGACATATATTCTCACACTTCAGCAATAGAAAATAATGTTTTTTAAAGTAGTAAGCCATGTTTTCAAGATAATTGTTTTTTGTTCTTTTCAGTCTTTCTTGAGTAGAACAAACTATCTTAATAAATAAATCATTTAAAATTGGACTCATATTTCTGTGCTGCTTTTATTCATTCCCTCTATTATTAGTAATTTACAGAAAAACAAGCTTTATGTGTGTATGTATGATGTATATATTTTTAAAAATTTAAACATAACTGCATTTTACATTTCTTGCAATTTTGCTATCCTTTGATGGCATTGTGCTTCATTTAAATGAAATAAAACATTCTTAAAACTGAGAGAAAGCATTACAGGACCTAATTTGGTTACTTGCTGTATTGCTGAAGTTTAAAAATGTACTGATTTGATGTTTCATTGCTTTTAACAAATGTCAAGAAAAGAAGAGGGATACTTTGAACAAAATTTTCTTTCTTTCATAAGGACATTCAGTAAGTTTGAACAATATGTTGCCCAGCTTAATAGTTGCTTTTACATATTCCTTCTCCAGATTGGTATATGAAGCTGTACATAATATAAACACACATTCATGTCTCTAGTTAGCCACATTATAGTTAATGACCATATGGTCATTATGGTTTAAGATCTACTGTCTGTTGTATTTATATTCCTCAAGCATATTGTTCCTTCAACTTCACAGTGTGTTAAACTATTTCAAAGGGAAAAAAATTCTTTCCCTCTTGTTTCTGGTTGTCCTATCAAGTGTAACCTTGGACCCTTATAGAGCAATTAGACCAGCCTCTATCCCCTCCTTTGTAATGAGGTTTCTTGCATTTCTGAGTCTATAACCCTTTAGTCTTCCCTAATGGGACATCATTATTCTGAAAGAAACAATGTAAATGTAAATGAATATTCTCATTAACGAGTCACAGAGAAACCTTTAGCAGTAGCACTGTGGTAATTCCGCTTGTTATTTCTCTGGTAGTCCATGCAGGATTTTTTTTATAATTCATTATTAGTATTCAAAATTACTTGTTCTTTAATTTTGCATGTCTTTCATAATCCAGTGTTCCAACTAGTTCAACCATGTCCTTGTTCTATTCTCGAGGAACCACCTGTGAAACGTTCAAGGTCTTTGTCCCCAAAGAGCTCTTTCACAGACTCAGAGGAACTAAAGAAGCTGAGGAAAGCTGAAAGAAAGATTGAAAACTTAGAGAAGGCACTACAACTAAAGGTGAACATGAAATTATTTCTTTAGTAATAACCTTGCAAAGGTAAAGATACACCAAAGTAAACATTTATTTCACAAATTACTGCTTATCATTTATCTTCCCTTAATGTAATCACATGTATTAAAATGTGTGATCAGTTGGTCTTGTTTTAAGATTTCTGAGGATTATAAAGTAGTAAAAAATGCTTTTTGAATACTGTTTACCACTTTAAAATTATTTGGGGATATTGTGACTTAATATCTGGATTAAATTTGTTATAGGTCTTCAGAGACAAATAATAGAACTATAGCAAGTAAAAAACAATTTCTTGTGTTTTTTATACAATAAACATAAAAAGGCAAGAGGGTTAAAAATTATACAAATCTAGCTCAGACCACTGACAAATAGTCCTTTACAGAAAAATTACATACTCAAAATGGCAAATAAATATACATTATGTTTTCATTTCAATTGAATTTATCTTAGAATACATAATATTTGAATTAGCATTCTACCAGTGTTTAAGAAGCATACACCTTTCAGTCTGTCTTTGAGAATTTATACTTTCTATGTCATACTCTGTGAATTCTCTTTCAGAGAAGGAGTTGGTTGTGCATGTTGAACCAATTTTGTGTGACCATATTGAGGGCTTTTATTTTTTTGTAAATTTACTATGGCTAACCTTGTCTTTCTTCATTTACTACTACCTGAAGGACAGCACTATTTGAGATTTTTGCCATTTAACTGAATCTCAAGTAGTTTTATGACATTCTATGAAAAGCCCAATTTACACATAATTAAAATCTTATACATATAAAGATTAGATTCTTTGTCATATAATATAGCTTACTCTTAGGGAAAAAAAGGTTTGACACACATTATATGTGCTCTAGAAAAAAATATCATTTAAAGTTACAATTAATAGTTTTTGCCTTTTCACAAATACTTTTAATTTATATTTATTTAGAGTTAAAACATTAGTTCTGAAACAGAGGAAAATTATCATCTATTGTTTCTACCAAAAGTAAAAATGATTAGATGACAGCCTCAGCTTGCTAGCAGTTAGCCTACTTGAAGTTTATACAGCCAGAGTTATTTGCTTATTTATTTGTTTAATCCATAACTTATTGAGCAATGCAATTAACCAAGCACTGCGTTAGTCACTTTTTGTACAACAGGAAAAAAGATGACTTTCTATCATTAAGACCCTTTCTCTAGATAGAAAGATGCTGAATGAGCAGATATCTAGATAGCAGAATCTAGTATATTAGTGTAAACCCTGGGTTATCACAGGATATTATGGGCATATTTAGGAAATCAGTTTATCATTTTTCTCCTTTTTGTATAGTTTTTGAAATTTACATACCACAGCCTCTATCCTGTGCTCATCTGAGTTCTCCAGAGAAGCAAAACCAATAGGCTGTAACCCTTTACTCTTCTTTAATGAGACATCATTATTCTGAAAGATACATATATGTAAAGAGAGAGGTTGATTTACTATTAGGAGTTGGTTCATGTTATTATGGAGCCTGAGAAGTCCAAGATCTATAGTCATTAAGCTGGAGATCCAGGAGAGCCACTGGAATAGGTCCACTCCTAATCCAAAGGCCTGAGTTCCAGGAGAACTGATGATGTAAGTTCCAGTTCCAGTCCAGGTTTGAGTCTGAAGGAAGGAGATCTGTGTTGCAGCTCAAAGACAGTCAAACAGAAAGAAAGAATTCTTTCTTACTCTTTTATTCTATTCCAGCCTTCAGTAGATTAGATGAAGCCTATCACATTAAGGAGGGCAACCTGCTTTTTCAGTCTGCTAGTTTAAATGTTAATTTCATACAGAAGCACCCTCACCGATATGCCCAGAAATAATGATAAATGAAATACCCGGGCAGTGAAGTTGACACATAACATTAACCATTGCACATCCTATTCAGTAGTTGAGGACATCTGCTCATTTGCCCAAGAACTCTGTGAGTCTGATAGATCCTTGTGTTTGGCAGGAAGGAGTAGAGCGATTCAGACATTTTTATATCTATTCTCCTCCATCTCTTGAATTTCTTATTTCAGAAAGTCTTGGAAGCATTATACTCATTTATTTACTCATTCTTTTTACCTAAGAACACCTCTCTTTCATGAGGCCTCAAGTTCATTTTCCAGAGTAAAATTCTTTTTCATACAATTTCTTTTTCATTTATACTTTTTCTGTATTCCTTTTCCAAGTCCATTTACTACAATCATGAATTCCAACTATATGTTTTCTGTCACAGATTTTCAAGATAAGGGAAAAAATGGGAGCGGTTTTTTTCTTGCATTTTATTATTTAGTAGGAAAGGGTTTTTCTCTTTATTTTTTTTTAAGATTTTATTTCTTCTAGAGAAAGAGGAAGGGAGGGAGAAAGGAGAGAAACATCAGTTTGAGAGAGAAACATCAATTGGCAGCCCCTCACACACCTGCAGCTGGGGGTCCGGTCTGCAGCCAAGGCATGTGCCTCAACTGGGAATTGAACTCACGACCAGTTGATTTGTGGGACCACACCCAACCCACTGAGCCACACAAGCCATAGTGGAAAGGATCTCTTATTTACACCTGAGGACATTTTTTCATTCCTTTTACAGAGAGGGAGGGAGAGAGAGAGAGAGAGAATGAAAAGAAGGAAAGAACGAAGGAAGGAAAGAAGGGAGGGAGGGAGGAAGGAAGGAAGAAAGGAAGGAAGTAGGAAAGAAAGAAAGAGAAACATTGATGTGAGAGGGAAACCGATTGGTTGCCTCCTGTGAATGCCCTGACCAGGGATTACCACAACCTAGGTATGTGCTCTGACCAGGAATCGAACCTGCATCCTTTAGGTGGGTGGGACAATGCCCCAACCAACTGAGCAACACCAGGCAGGACAGGATTTCTTAATTTAAAAGGAAAAAAGAATTTAATTAAAAAAGGCACTGTAATCAAGTACATTTAGTGAAAGAAGCGTGCAAACAAACCCTGAATTGTAAAGCAATTCTAAGAAGAGTGATTGGGTGCAGGGTACTTTTAATTTACATATATATACTTTGATACATAGAAACGATGCTGTTTATTATATCAACACTAAGTCATGCATATTATTCTGATACTTGTTATGAGTTCTGTATAAATATTAACATACCTTGCTCAGCTGACTTCTGTGGCTAGTTGTACATGCTTTCAAATGGGTGACCAGTGTTGTAATAAAAGAGCCAATAGTAATAGAAGTGATGAAAGCTATTATAAAAATCCCACCCATTTTCAAATCCTGACTTCATAAATGTAGTGAACTAATAACTTACAAAGTATAATTTGGAGAGCAATGCCTCAGAGCTTTCTGAAATTCATAGCATCCCTGAGGCCACTAATGCCATGAATCTCTGCTTTACTGACTTTCATGCATTTGGCAACTTGATTCTATAAGCATTTTTCTATGCCATTTAATAATATCAATATATCCTTTGAAAACAGTTTATGTCTTATTTTTTAATGTTAATGTATTTATGAACTTTATACGTTCTGCTGAAATTAAACATCCATGGAATCCTTGTATTTTATAAAAGATTTTCTAAAAAATATTTTTAAAGTTTTTTTTTAAACCTTACTATCATTTTCTGAAGATTGAGCCACTGTTTCATTAACAGTGTTTATACTCTCAGTTTGTCTTACACCTATCAAAGTGCCTTTGACCAAACTACAAGAATAGATTAAGAATCATTTCTGTTCTCATGATCTCAAAGTGGAATTACATACATCACTGAGGAAAATCAGTTGATACAACTTTCCTATTTTCTAATGTTTTAGTCATTTAGACTAGTTTGTATAGAAATTAGAGCCTCTAGGTTAGTTAATATCATTGCAATTACATAAAAGGTACTCAGTAAATATTTTACTGAATGATCTGATAAATGGATCTACTTCTGTGGCTGCCCATTGCATACTTTTGTGTGTCTTCTTAGGAAAATATAGTAATTAGTGATATTAAATATATTTTTCACACCTCGTACTTGATTTTGTTGTAAGAACTTTGGGATAATAATGCCCAAATAAATTGCTATTGTTTTGATTTAGGCTATTGTAAGTCAAATGGGAGCTAAAGATTCCTAATCCAAACTACAGTTAACTTGTATTTGTTGGAATATTATAAAAAAGTATTTTGATTATTCTTTTTAAACATTTCTTTTGGGATATCCGATTTTTGACTGAAGACTTCAGTCAACATCTATTCTTGCAGAAAAATAGGAAAAAACATCTTTTGAACTATATATAATCTATCTTATATTTATATTTATATAAAGTTTTCCTGTCCATTTCTGAAGCAGGCCAAAGAACAATGGTCTCTAGGACTACTTTAACACATGCATTACAGTTGAATATCTTCATTATCAAAGCACCAATTCATGGATGAAACTTCATTTAAAAATAATGATAAATTATGTCCATCAGATTCATTTATCAAATAATCTTTAGTTTGGCTTTATCTTTAATATTTTAGATTTAATAATTTTATAAGAATTATGTAAACCCTCTAGTTTTAGGTATAGTGAGTTATGAAGCATGTAAAATTAAAGGTTAAAGCTTAGCTTTAAAATTGTTTTCACATAATTACGACTTAATGGAAGGAGCCACTTATTTCAATTACTATAGAAAAGTCAAATCTATTTCTTAGTATTGAGTATATTACACTAAAGTGTTAGGAATTAGAGGTGACCACACTGACTGTTTCAAGTACTATGCACTGCATAGAATCTGACATACTGTGAATGACATATAGGACTCAGAAAATTTTTACTGAGCCTTAATCTTTGGATCAATAACATAAATAGTTAATTATTTGAGAATTAGAGAAAATATTGTGTACAAATTCAGTGATTAATGGTAGCTGAGGTAGTATGGAAAAATGCTAAAATAATGACAGTACTAACAACAAGAAACTCAATTTGTTCCATTAATTCAACAGAGCATTATTGTGAAAGGTAACAGAAAATATTTGGATATCCCCTTTTATTAATTTTTACTTTGGGTCAATCTTTTAGGTACTGTTTATTCAGTTTCTAGGGACTCTAACACAGACTTTTAATGAGTCCAAAACACTAAAATTGTTTGTAATAATTTTTAAGATAGTCTTTGTAAAATAAGTGTTTGTTGAGAAGGACTTTGATTCAAAGAAGAATACTTACACGAAGCTATTTTAGAGGCATTTAATAAAGTACTCAGTTTAAATATGTTGATTTAAAAATTATGTTTTGATATGAATTTTTCTAATATCTATAAATTATTAATTATTTCATTCATAAATTTATAATATAGCTTCTTAAAATTTCTAATAAATGTTATTCATAAGGAATCCTAATAAATAAATATTTAATAAATGAACTTATGTTCATTTCTGTGAAGACATCATTATGAATTATCATTCTTCTATTTGGCTAATTTAAATTATGCATTTATTTCACATGTTTAAGATTAGAAAACTTATTGTTTAAAGAGGTAAATTGATATTTGGATTGTTTATCAACAGTATGGAAAGCTCAAGGTCAAGGTTAAATCATTCTTTATGTCCTAGAAGAAGAGATATAATATAGAGCTTCTATTTTGGAGATGGAGCATCTGAGACACACTGAGTAGCTATGTCAAAGTAATATTTAGTAACTTTAAGCAACAGGAGTTGAACTTTTATCAGCACTTAACACCCTGCATGTAATAAGTTCTTAATATATAGTTCTTCAATTGAAATTGAATTTTCAGTATCCTGAATTTTTAACCATGGTATTAAACTATGTTACTTTTTAGCAAGCTTGCAGTCACTGGAATTTGTCGGGATAACTTTTGTTCTGCTTGCTCCTTTCAAGTGATGCCATTCTCATGCTTTTTAATCAAGCACTTCCTTTTCCATATGGCATACAGTCCACTTGGTATACACAGGACTCAAATACTTCCTAATAAGTGTTTAAGAGAATGTTATCCTACTATACATATATTCAAAGCAGAATGACAAAATACCCATACTGTTGAGACAGGTAGAATTGGAATAAAATAATGTAAACTCTACAAAGTATTATTATACTCTTGATAAGCTAGATAGATAATCAAGGAAACAGTGAATTTGGCTTTTAAATGATAAGGGCATTAAGGAAGCTGAGCTTTGTCTTATGCCTCTACAGAGCAATCACAGTGCCAGGGACTTTACCAGTATATTAGCTCATTTAATTTAATCATCATAATTTAAATCTCTATGTACTTTTCAATATTTTACAGGAAAAGAAATTGCATTAATTTAAATAGTGTTCTTAAGATTATGCATGCAGCTAACAGGAGAAAGCTCCAAGAATGGAGTTCAGATCCTTCTCATTGCCTTGAGCCTCCTCATCTCACCTCACTATATTATTAGAGAGTACCTGTTGACCCAATAAATATGTATACAAGTTCCTTTATACAGAAATATAAAAAAGGAGTTTAAAAAACAAGTTTGAAATTCTCAAGGATGAAAAAACTCAAGGATTTACCTATTTTACTTTGAGAAACACAGTTCATAAGTAATGTAAATACATTTTTTGAACTGAAAATTTGGCCTTTATAAGTTCATTTTGTGGTTATTTCTAAAAATGAAGATTTATCTCACGTGCTTTATTTAAGACATTTGGAAGACATTTACTATAATTGTTTAACCTAGTAATGTTTGGCCTGCCAAAGGCCAAAACCTTCCAAGACCTTTTGAAGAGTATTAAGCCCAGCTTTCCCATTTTATTGTAGTTCTTAATGGTATAACCCAAAAGGGTAAACTATGCTACTTCTAAATAGGTCCAAACTGATTTTCTTCCTCTTATGTAATTCTTGTGCCTTATAACAGACTAATCATGAATACCTGGGCTGAAAAATTGGCCTTACTAGTCACACAAAGTGTATGTGCACTTATAACTAACAAACTAATCATGCTTAATACATGGAAAAATTCTTCTATTGAAAAAGAAAAAAATTAAAAACTAAAACATCTGCAAGACTGGCCCATAAATATTTGTATGTATTAATGATAGGGGAGGAAAACTAATTTGATAGCAAAAATTTGAAATTACTTAACCAGATTTAAAAACAGCAGTGAGAGTTGAATTTATCAAGCAAACCTATACAGCGACTTTAGGAAGCCTTCTCCTTAAATTAAAAAGTAGTATGAATTCATTTATTTATGTTTGTATATAATTTTCATTTAAATTTCATTTTTAGATAGATAATTTTTATTTGTAACGTTACACTAATACTTTCTTCAAACTTGTGTACTGCTTTTGTGTGTTCTACAGAACCAAGAAAATGATGAGCTAAGAGATGCCCATGAAAAACGCAAGGAAAGGCTACAGATGTTACAGACCAACTACAGGGCAGTAAAAGAGCAATTAAAACAGTGGGAAGAAAGCAGTGGCATGTGAGTTACATAGCTCGTAAAGGCATTTCCCTAAATATTAAATGGAATGGAGTAGCATCATATCAGTGCTTTAATGGCTTTTGTTTGATTTTAAGGAAATTATTTGGTAGTCAGATCTTTATTGTGAATTTTTAAATAGAGAATATTATAAATGAAAAGAGAGAAATATACTAGTGATAAATTTGAATTTTCCTGTCATTTGTAGAAATCATAAGCATAGATAATTATGAATTCTTATGGACATTTTTATATCAGCAGTGTAGCTTAATAAATGTATATAACTTGAAGCAAGAATAATTCATAGTCATCTGATTGAAAAGTATTTTAAATAAATAAAATACTGGTGTTAGAATATTTAAAACTCAAAAAGTATTTAAGTTTTAATTGAAAGACAAGAGAAATATGAAATTCATATACATAGCTAAGTGTCTTAAATCTACTTCAGCCTAGTATGTAATTTGAAAATCTTTTCTCTCCATCAGTTTGTTCTGCAGCTTATCCGAGTGAATTAGTAGTCTCAGTTCAATTGCTCTTGAAGTGTTCAGATCTTGGTTAGTTGTAAGTGGCTCCCCTATTAACAGTATCAACACAGGGCAAAGGACTGAATGAGAACAGAATATCTACCCTCTCATCTTTTGAGATGAATCCTTTAGGTCAATGTTGATAATACTCAATGGCCTTTTCTGTAGAGAAATACTTTTTCTAAATTGGCCAGTACAGCACTTTTACAAAATAAAAATTAGAAGTTTGTTTTGTGTACAGAAAATTATAACATAAAGGGCATTTGGCATGTTTTGTAAACAATTGTCACATCTAATTTTTTCCTTTGAAGAATGGAAAATGTTTCATATTATTTATTAGCAAAGCATTGATAGAATAATTTGTCCTGGGTTTAGACTGTGCTCACCTAATGTTTTAGTAGTCACTAGAAGTGTGAAAAGTACTTTCTGACATATTCACTGATAATAAATAGCTTGTTTTAGTATAGAACAAATATACACATTCAGATTGGTTCATAGCAAATTCTAGATGAGTTGATAGCTTACATCCCTTTTTAGAAACTGTGACATTCCTACAATGTATGTTTTATTACTAGTAGAATGAAAGAGAGAAATAGAATATCATGTATTTGCTTGAAAGTTTGCTTTCCATACTAACAGTTTAGCATTTTAGGAAATTATGATGTAGGCTATTAATATCTATGTACTCACGTTTTAGAGAATTCATTCCATAAACAGTGAGCTTCAATTAGAAATCTGGTCCATAGATATTTTAAAATTTTAGGGAATACTTAAATAAATTTTTATTGCACTTTGAATATGTTAAGGAAGAAAGCAACTTTATTTTACAAATAGGACTGAAATCAGAAAAATAAAGAGAGCAGTTCCCCAACAACTTCGTCAAGAAGATTCTGATGCTGTATGGAATGAACTGGCCTATTTCAAAAGGGAAAACCAGGAACTAATGGTTCAAAAGTGAGTTTCTTTTTTTTTAACAGTATGGACTTAGAGAAATATTTGGGACAGACTTTTTGTGGCTTAAAGTCCATGAGAGAAAAACCTAGAAAACTTGGAAATGAAATAACCTGGGTTTTTTTTCTTTTGCCAATAAAATTAAAGGGAAAAAAAGGACTAGTTTTTAAAATATATATATATGTATAATGCAAGAAGAAGTTGCACATTTGCTAGCTGTAGCTGAAACTGTATAATATGATCTAGGGATTGTGTTAATTAATGTGGCTCTCATCTGTTGGAGGTGTCGCTCTTCATTAGCCTGTATTTTAGACACTGCCGTGCTTCATTTTTGGAATGAGATGGAGAGGGGATAACCTAGCCAGCCATCCTTGTTTGATCTCCTAGATATATACGCAATGCAGAATGCCTGAGCTCTCTTGGTTCCCTGCCCTGTCCTGCTAATCCCAGCTGAGCTCATTATGGTGTAGCCTTGCTGCTACTCTTGGAGCCAGAGCTGTCCAAGCTAATTACTGGTAGCAGCAGAACTGCCTGTTAAGGGTCTGGTATGGATCTGCTAACATGGTCCTTGGTAGTGACCTGCAAAAGACACGAGGGAATTGCTTTCTTTCTTGCTGTACACTGCCTGTCCTTTGGGCTTAATGCTGATCCCTCACATAAGTCTTTTAGCTGCCCTAAATATAAAACTTGATGAAGGATACTCATATTTTAGAAAACATATAGTTTTCTTCCTTGATCTTATAATCCACAGGCTATTATATTCAGCTTGGAAAAGAAAGAGCACACCCCCTGCTTTTTTTTTTTTAAAGGGAGATCAACATAATTAGCCTCTTTTGCTACTTAACTATTTCTTCATTTAGAGTTAATTTTTGACATTCAGACCATGCAATTTTTTTGAAAGCCGGGATGTCTTTTTAAATTACTAAAATTTAGCATAATGTAATTAAATACCATTGAATATTCTTCAGTGATAATCAAAATCTTATTTTAGCTGTAAATCAAAATCTTATTTTATATACTATATGATAACACAAGTAACTTTAGATCACCACTTTTTCTGTGTAATTGTAAAATTTGAGGAAATTATCATGTATTTAATCAGATACTTTCGATTACCTCTTAAGGTGTACTACACTCTATTAGTGCTAAATTTTTTATGCTAATAATAGCCTCTTATCTTGAAAATTATTTTTATAAATTTATCTCAGAAACATTTCCTGATAATTTTAATAGCTTTATTGAGACATAATTGACAAGCCATATAATTCACTATATAAAGTGAACAATTCAATAGCTTTTAGTATATTTAAAGAGTTATGCATCATTTAGGTTTTCATTTTAGAAGATTTTCATTGAAACCCCCTAAAAGTCCAATACCACTTAGCTGCCACCTCCCTAATTCTTCCACCCTTCCCAACCCTAGGTAACTACTAATTTACTTTCTGTGCCTATAGATTTGCCTATTCTGGACATTTCAGAGAAACGGAATTATAAAATATGTGTTCCTTTGTGATGAGCTTCTTTCATTTGGCATAATGTTTTCATAAATTTTACCCTTATTGTAGTACGTATCAGTACTTTCTCTGATAATCTTTAATGTTCTTTTCATTTACATAAATGAAAGTTAATTTTCGTACAAAGTGAATTAGATGAGAAGACCTAACTGGTTTCAAGACCTAATCTACTCATGAAAATTTCAAGCACAGATTAGCTACAAGTGGAGTTATTTGGGATTTATTTTATTTATTAATGAAATAGAACTAAAGAAAAAGTAATATGGCCTTTTTTAGAAAGTGAGGGAACTGTTACAGTCCTTGTCTGTTCACTCAGCAGTGTGTATACATTACAGGAAGCTCTTTGAATTAAATACTAAGAGTCATTACTAAAGTGTGGAACTTTTTCCTTCTGAACTCTTTAAATTCATTGATGCTACAGCCATGTGTAAAGATAAATTTTAACTTAGTTAAACATAGTGAAGTTCATGTTGATAAACTTCTAAAAATGCTAAATAACGGATATAAACTTTAAATCATATAACAATATTTTGTAGGGGGAAGGTTGAGTTATTTTGTGAAAAATTTATTCAGTTAACAGTGCGTTTGAGCTATGGCTCTGTGATAGGCACTCTGCTAGGTAAACGAAATGAGAACATAAGATACATTTTCTACCCTCAGGGAGCTTCTTTGGAAACATGATTAATATTAAATGTTCTAATGAAATGTGAAGTTAAAATAAAACTAAAAGTATCATGATGAAATAAGACATGAAATATGTCTCATTTCAATAAAATAAGACTTTATCGAAATTTATTTTTACTCATTGAAATTTGCTTACTAATGAGGACAGAATTTTTTGCTTTTTAAAAATTTATATAGTACATTGATTTTTTAGCATATAGTTTTATAAGTTATAACTCATATAGGATTTCATAAAAATATATAAATAGAATCATACAAAATACAACCTTTCATCTTTGGCTTCTTTTACTTTGCATAATGGTTTCAAGGTTTATCCACATTGTAGTCTGTATTAGTATTTCATTCAGTTTTGCACCTGAATAATATTGTGTATATAGCACAATTCATTTATTCATTTGTCCATTGATGAGTATTTAGGTTTCTTCCATTTTGAGGGTGTTATCAATAGTGCTATTATAAACATTTGTGTACAAGTACTTCTTTTAAATTTTTTTGTACAGAATTTATGGATTATATGGTAAGTATATGTTTAACTTTTTGAGGAACTGCCAAACTTTTCATGGAGGCAGTATCATGTTACATTCCTACCAGCAATCTACGAAGGGAAGGCTTCAGATCTTTGTCATTACTTGTTATTTTTCTTCTTTATTTCAGTCAAATTATGGCCATCTTGATGAGTTTGAAGTGATATCTCACTGTGGTGTTATTTGCATATTCTTTTTCTTAGACGTTTGTGAATATTTTTTTTCCATTCCATAGGTTGTTTCTTTCCTTTCTTGATAGTGTCCTTTGAAGCACAAAAGTTTTTAATTTTGATCAAATCCAATTTATGTATTTTTTCTTTTGTTCCTTATGCTTTTGGTGTCACATCTATATAGCCATCACCAAGTCCAAGATTATGAAGATTTATACCCATGTTTCCTTCTGTTTTATAGTTTTAACTCATATTTAGGTTTTTAGTTAAATTTTTATATGGTGTAGGGGACCAACTTTATTCTTTTGCTTGTGAATATCCAGCTGTCCCAGCCATTATTTTTTATAGCTTTGACAAACAGTCTATATGATTACATGTAAGAGTTGATGAGATGAATTAAGAAGATAAAGAGCTTACACAACTCCACACCAGGAAGACAAACAATCCAATTAAAAAATGGGCAAAGGACCTGAACAGACATTTCTCCAAGGCAGACATACACAGGGCTCAGAGACATATGAAAGAATGCTCAGCATCACTAGCCATCAGAGAAATGCAAATTAAAACCACACTGACATACCACTTCACACCAGTCAGAATGGCCATTATAAATAAATCAACAAACAACAAATGCTGGCGAGGGTGTGGAGAAAAGGGAACCCTCGTACACTGTCAGTGGGAATGCAGACTGGTGCAGCCACTGTGGAAAACAGTATGGGATTTCTTCAGAAAACTAAGTGTGGAACTGCCTTTTGGCCCTGTAATTCCACTGCTGGGACTATACCCTAAGAATCCTGAAACACCAATTCAAAAGAACCTATGCACCCCAATGTTCATAGCAGCACAATTTACAACAACCAAGTGCTGGAAACAGCCTAAGTGCCCATCAGTAAATGAATGGATCAAAAAACCATGGTACATTTACACAATGGAGTACTATGTAGCAGAAAGAAGGAAC
>PVJD01004890.1:61042-126552 GCA_004026545.1 Mormoops blainvillei
ACCAGAAGCGGGGGGGGGGGGGGGGAAAAGGGGGAAAAGAAGGGGAAGGGTCATCAGGGACCATGTATAAAGGACACATGGACAAAGACAATGTGGGGGAGGATTGAGGCAGGGGTGGGTAGGGTAGAGGAGAGTAATGGGGGGAAAATGGGAACAACTGTAATTGAACAAAAATTTTTAAAAAGTGATTCTTTTTCATCTGGAAAAAAAAGAAGATGGCAATTTAAATATATCTGTCCCTGAGAAATCAATCCAACATGTAACAACACAGGTTATCATAAGCCAAGCGTGAAGGAGGCTATAAGTTCTGGGATATTGATGCAATCAAGAGTTGTACAAGTAATCATGGTCCATTGAAAGGCAATAGATTTCAAGGCTATGTGGCAATAGGCTTTGAATCTTAGCTACTTTATGATTGAGAATCAGGGACAAGAAATTCATCCAGTGATATTGGAGCCTTCAGAAATAAACTCATCTCTTAAGTATTCCTAGATAAGAGTGGAACGTTTCAGAACAAGATTAGCACAAAACTTAATTCATTGCTGAGCTAGAGCCCCAAAGGCCAGAGGACCTTATATTCTTTTTTTGTTTCTACAATGCTTCAGACTATGGTGCAACTTAAGACCTCTAGATAGGCTTTCAGAATTCACTTAAGAAACTGTTAAAGTACTGAAACCTGAAGTGAGTAAACCATTTTAGCTAAGTAAATAATTGTTACAAAAGCCTTTAAGGGGCTCTCTCAATGGAGCATGTCTGTGCTTTCCCCACCCTCTTCTTTCCCCAGGGTGTTTCCATTTGTTCTCTCTCTCTTTCTCTCTCTTCCTCTTCCCCCACTCCCCCTCCACCCACCTCACTCCCCAACCCTGAAGGACCCTTCTTTTGTTGTAACTTGTTTCCTGAACCCATTTCTTTTACCACTCACTTGTTTTATATCTGTGACTTTCTAAATAAATAAATAAATAATCGACCTTTAAACTATGGAGATTTATAATATTAGTTACATATAACAGAATCTGTAAGACCCTTGCATTGTTTGTGATTTCATTCATTAATTCTAAAAATGCTGGGCACTTGAGGTAGAATATTGAGCAAAACATATGGCTACAGGCTGTGGGGCTTTAATTTATTGGAGACCACAAATAATAATCAATAAGCACAAAAATATAGAATTACAAACTTTGATTAATATGAAGACAAAACTCTTCTGAGCTTTTCTGTGTTTATGCTTTCCCTGATTCCATTTATTTTCCTCCCCCTTTTTCCTGCCACCCCATGTGGCTAAATTATACAAGTGGTTCATGATTTTGTTTGCTGTATAATCAATCAAAATTGTGGGTGATGTATGGTTTTTTTTGTGGTAAAATATATATAACATAAAATTTACCATTGTAACCATTTTTAGATGTACAGTTCAGTGCTATTAAATACACTTACCTTGTGGTACTATCATCACCAGAACATTTTCATCTTCTCAAATTGAAACTCTGTACTCCTTAAATAATAACTCCTTGTTTCTTTTTCCTTCGGCCTTTGTCTCCCTTCTGTTTCTGTGAATTTGCTTTTTCTAGATACCTCATATAAGTGGAATCATACAATACTTTTCTTTTTGTGTCTGGCTTTTCTCATTTGTCATAATGTCTTCAAGGTATATCCATGTTTTAATGTGTCAGGTTTTTTTTCTGTTTAAGGCAGAACAATTTTACATCATATGTATAAACCACATCATATGTATAAACCACATTCTGTGTTTATTCATTCAGTAGATGTTTGGGTTGTTTCCACCTATGCACTATTACATTTTGTTGCATTTTCATTGTATTTTGCCATACAGTTGACAAGATTGTGGGCTAAGAAAAAATACTGTTTTGCATCTATTGGCAGATACTTCACTGGAGTAAATGGAAAACAATATTTCAGAGTTTTAATTTCTAACTCTTTATATTAACTTTTGATGTTTATACCTTAAATTGTTTTCATACATTTAAGACCTTATATATTTAGTATTTATTTTTTGCAGTTATAAAGTTTTAGTCTGTTTGGGCTGCTATAACAAAATACTACAAACTGAGTAGCTTCTAAACAACAGAAATTTATTTCTCACAGTTCTGGAGGCTGAAAGTCTGAGATTGGGGTGCCCTCAGCCTTTTTCCAGGTTACAGATTTCATGTCTTATCCTCACATGATGGAAGGGTCAAGGAAGCCCCCTGGGTCTCTTTTAAGGGCACTGATCTCATTTGTGAAAGCTCCACTATCATGAGCTAAGTCCCTCCCAAAGGCTCCACCTCCTAATACCATCATCTTTGGGTTTAGAATTTCAGCATGAATTTTAGGGGATGTAAACCATTGGATCATAGCACCATAAATATAGTATTAATTTAATTGTTGCCTTAATTTGTTTTCGTACATTTGAGGCAATATATATATAAAAAATATAAATATATATATAATTTGTATTTGTTAAATTACTTAAAGAATAACATAGTATTTACTTAAAGAATCATGTCATAAATTTTAAGTAGTGAATAATCCTTTGATTTTTCTAAAAAATGTTATCAAGTTACTTTCTGTAAGTGTGTAATAGTCACTCAGTCTATCTTAAAACATTTTTTTCTCTATGGAAGATATCAATAACATTGGGTTTGAACATCTGATTTGAATGCTAAATATCATATATAAATATCAAATTTTATTTTGTGTGGTATAGGTAGCTAATACAAAGTGTTTAGTTATTCTAAAAACTACTTCAGGCTTTAGAATAGTTTGTTTTCAATGTAGGTCAGTTGCTTTTTAGGATTCATAAGAAATAAATGGTATCATATATCATCAATGTAGGAATGTTATAGACAAAATTATCTTCAAATGTAAAAGGACATTTAATTTGGTAATATCTTTTCTCAACAGTTGTGATTCCATCTAGGTGATATAAAACCCTTAAAAGGAACATTTCACCCTGAGATAGATTATTTGGACCTTTTTAAATAATGTGAACTAGGATTATGAATAAGGATGTTCATTGTGGTATTTTTGTAATAGTTAAGAATTAAAAACAACCTAAATGTCCATTAGTAACTGATATGAGTGCACTGTGGTTTGTTAATAGAATGTGATGCTATATGGCATTTAACATGAATTGGATCTATTTTTATCAAAATGGAAATGTTTCAAAAACAAAAGTTGAGTTGAAAGAAGAAAGTTGAATAATAGTATATATGCTAATATATTCTTGAAAAATATTGCATTTTTAATCAGAACAATACTATACTTTTATGGATATGTATCTGTGTGTACATATATATGTAAACATATATATCCACAAAAATAAAATTATATATAATTATATACACACATACGTATATAGTATTAAAACATGAAACAGAAATATACACACCACATAAAAGATACCGATAATTTCTGGGGAGGGAAGAAAAGTGCAATATTTTATTGGGTAGTACTATTTGCAGATCATTTTATTTTTTTCACAAAAGTAAAAACTATGAATTAAACATAGTGTTATAATAGTGGCATAATGTTAGTGTTTTTAAATCCAGATGATTGGTACCTTAATGTTGGTTATATTGTTCTCCATACATTTTTTAATGTTTGAAATTTTTTGTTTTTGTTTTTTAAGTGTATACTCAAAGACCCAATAATTAAACTTCTAGTTACAAATGCTGAAGCAACCTCATATATAGGCACATATATAAGGATGTTCACCACAGCATCGTTTAGCATTATGAAAATTTGGACACAACCAAAATATCAGATGATATAACTGAATATCTAAGTCCCAAGAACTTCAGTTTTTAAAAACCATTATAATTAGTAGAATATTTTACCTTATGCCATACACAAAAATCAATTCTGTATATACTGCAGACCTAAATGTGAAGGATTAAGTAGGTTCGCTTTTGGAGGGAAACATAGAAGAACATCTTCTTGACTTCATAGCAGGCAAAGGTTTCTTCAACCTTTTTTTTTTTCAAACAAAGTGTTTTCAAACGTAAAAAGGATTCTATATAAACTAAAAATTGATAAACTGTATTATATTAAAATCAAGAACTATATTCATTGAAAGATACTAATAAATGAATTAAAAGGCAACTTTTAGAGTGAAAAGAGATATTTGCAGTATAGACAAGGTCTGTCTGGAAAAAGTCCAACCATCGTTAATATAATGAGAATGGTTTGCATGATATCAGTGTAACCTCGCAGCCAAGGAGAGTGGATTGGAATGTACTTGTGTGAGCAATGACAACTTCACTGTACTAGTCAGTGGAGGTGGCAGACGCCATTGAGTGAGCATGTGTACTGTGTGGCCCTCACATTCAAAATTATGGAGTGAGCGGAGCAACGGATCTGCGTCAAATTTTGCATTAAGCTGGAACATTCCTCTGCAGAAACTATTTGGATAATTCAGAAGACCAGAGCCATGGGCAACTGGTGATTGGCAGCTTCATCATGATAACATGTACCGGCTCATGCATCACATCTTGTGCTGCGTTTTTTGATGAAACATTAAATCACCCAGGTCATTCATCCCCTCTACAGCCCAGATTTGGCACCCTGTGACTTCTGGCTTTTCTCAAAACTAAAATCATCTTTGAAAGGGAAGAGATTTCACACTGTCAGTAAGATACAGGAAAATATGACGGGGCTGCTGATGGCAACTGGTAGAACTGTGAGGTTCCAAGGTGCCTACTGAAGGATACTGAGGCATCATTATCCCATGTGCTATGTTCCATGTACCTTGTATCTTCTTCAATAAATGCCTCTGTTTTTCATATTATGTGGCTGCATACTTTCTCTACAGACATCCTATGTCCATCAAAGGACTAGCATCCAGAATATACGAAGAATTCCTATGAATTAATGACAAAGGACAATCAACTCAGTACAAATATGAGCAAAACAGTGCATCCAAATGGCCAATGAACATATGAAAATGTGCTCAGCTTGATTTGTCTTCTTTGTCTCTCTCTTTTTTTTTAATTTGAAGCTCATATCATTGTAGACCTGCCTTCTTTTCTAATATAAGCATATGCTATAGATGTCCATATAAGCACTGTTTTAGCACCTCACAAATTTTGAAATGCGTTTCAATATTTTGCAAGTTCAAAATATTTTCTAATTTCTCTTGGAGTCTTTGTTGAGAGAAAAAGTATTTAAAAGTAGATTCTGTAATTTCACACATTGGGAAGTTTTCAGAGATCCTTCTGGTATTGATTTCTAATTTAATTATATTGTGGTCACAGAAGATACTTTGCGTGATTTAGATCTCAAATTTTATTGAGAATTGTCTTATGGTCCAGCATCTAGTTTTACCTTAGTAAAAATGCCATGGCACTTGAAAAGAATATATATCTTGCTGTTATTGGGTGGAATGTTTTATAAATGCCTATTAAGAGTTTTTGTGGTACTTTTCAAATATCCTTACTGATTTCTATCCACTTTTTTATTGACTACTGAGAGAGGTGGTTAAAAAAACTCAGTTCAAACATTTTCAAGGTTATTTTTTTTAAGACCTCATCAACCAAGGTTTAGGTTATCCTTTACCTGATGCTTGCTTATCCCTGTACATTAGAATGACCCTGTGGGTTTCTTTGTTGAATGTCCTTTGTGTTCAACAGAGATTCTCCTCTTCAGCTGGTCACAATTCAGATGTCTCAGTGCTGTTTGAGTTCTAGTTTCCTTTATAGCTCTAGTTGTTCTTTGCCTGCTTTATTTAGTTTCATACTATGCATATGCAGCAAAATATTAGCCACAGACTCAAAAGAATTCTTAGGCAGATTTCTGTAAGATTTTCTTTTTGTAGCTTCCTCTTCTCTGCTCACTATGCTTCACAATTTCCAGCTGTTTCAGCCTTCTCAAACTCCACTTTCCTCTTTCAACTCAGTGAGGTCCCTTTCTCGCTGCATCACGGTATAGCAACTCTCTCATGGCAGAAGTCTGGGCTGTCATTTTAGGGTTCTCTTGTTACCAGAACCCCCATATTTTTTCTTGGGTCTGCCTGCTTGGGTGCACTGGCCCAAAGAAATGCACAAATGGGAGTTTGCAGTATAGAAAGAAAAAATCATTTAATAATTGAATTGGCCAATACTGAGATGGAGAGCTAGTGTTTTAACCAAACAGACTCTCCAGGTGGCATATAGATTATACACTATATAGGGCAAAATCACAAGACACCATGGGTTAGGTGTGTGTAATAAATCATTTCTTCAGGTCTTTTCCAGCATCACCATGTCCAATTGTGCTGGAGGAAAAAGGATTATTGCAGGAAATAGGGTATTGCAGGAAGTGCATTTCAAGGATATATGCATAGGAAGATGAAGTGTAGTGGCAAGATTTATTAGAGTGAAAACAAAGGACTGCCCCCAGATGCCCAGTGTCTCATCCACAACCAGGTGGCTCAGCTGCAAAAGAAGTCTAGCCTCTGGGGTGCACCAAGCCCAGGAGGAGGAACAGAACCCAGAGCTGTCAGGTCATTAGCCTGCCACCTGAGGCTCTAGCCGTCCAGCACAGTCTCTGTTCCCCACCCGGCCAGCTTTTCACTCTGAGCTTCAGCCCCGGTGGCTGCTACTCAGAAAGAATGTGGGAATGCCCCTTGGGCCTTTGTTAAACTTTGATTGTATTACTTTCGGCTTGGGAGAGTCGGCTTTCTTTCAAACTATTCAATCTCTTTCCTAATTCTTCAGGGGCTTGTGCAGGGCTCACCCCATCCAATCCCTTTCCTGAATCTTCTAGGGCTCCATGCCCTTATCCTATCTGATCATTTTTTAGGCTAGACTTCTTCCTTTTTGGTTGCCATTTTGGCTCTGAATGCATTCCTCAAAGTTCTGCTTTGTTGTGTGGCTTCTACTGCACATGCTCTTAGTGGAAGGAGCTCCTCCTGTGCCATCTTGGCTTCTACTGCTCATGTGCCCACTAAAGGCGTTTCCCTCTTGCTGGTTCTTCCTCCCCATACCTTAGTCTGTGGGTATGCACAGGTTGTTGCCCAAGAAGATTGGAAAGCTCATCTTCTGCAGGCCCCTGACTACTCAGGGATTAAGCATCTTTGGCGGAGGATACAGATGTCCCCTGGGGTGTCTGTGAAGCTGTAGCTTCCCAGTTAATCCAGCTTAATTAGATGTCTGGCTCCATTCTCTTTTGTTGATATCTAACTAGCTACCCATGCTAACATAGTCTCATGGGAAAAGTAGCCAGGGGGGTCACTCCACCTTAGAGCTCAGGAAATTAAATATAACTTAGGTCAAGATGCTAATTTTAGACTTCCAGAGGCCTGGACCATGAGGCTATTAGTCAGGTCTGGGCTTACTCTCTTCTGCTGTCTCAGGGGTTGCTTATTATCTGGGCAAAAACTAAGTCTGGGTGCACAGGGATAATTTCTAGAGCTAGGATTTAAAATCAAATTTAATGTCATAGGATCCTCGGTTTCTCTATTTATTGATTTCATATCTCTCAGAGATCATAGTTTTCTGCTGCATTTTTTCCAGTGTCTAATCATTTTATATAATTTGTCCGATAAGAGGTAGATTCTGAATTGTGGTCCGCATGCCAAACATGGTAAAAATTGGAAACACCAGATTAAGTGAGTAGTCAGCAGATAGACAATATTCATCTAGCTCAGGGGCACCTGGGCACTGACTCTGGCAGCCCCTTGTTCAAACACCCAGTTAGATGTGGTTTGTTGGAGGTTAGTTTGACTTGAGAACAAGATGGCCCTAATGTTTTTAAATACTTTCTATCTGAAGTAGGGATTGTGTGAGTTCTTCCTAAAAAAGCACAAACTAAGTATAAAATACCTCTAAAGAAGCAAGAAATAACATTTCCAACAATGGCAGCCCTATATTCTGCTGGGTTAGTGATCTGAGAGCCAAGGAAAACTAAACTGAGATGTGCTACATCTGCTTTTTCTTTATGAGGCCATCTTGCTTCAGTTTGGTTCATGTTCGTAAATCCGAACTTGATTTGATTACACTTTATTTATTTCTCTTTTTGACCTCTTCTGATTTGAAAATTTTGTATTTGTTTTTTGTTCTTTAAATGCTTTTTCTTGAAATTATAACATATATCATTTATTTGACTAAGTCTAAAGTTCATCAGTACCTCTACCCTAGTACCTCAGTGTAAAGATTTTAAAATGCTTTAAGTCTGATCCTTTCCTTGTTCTTCTGTCATTTTGCTGTTCAGAACTTCAGTTCTACCTTATTTTATCTTTACCTTCATTTCAATGTTTTTATGATTGCTTTGAATAATAACATTTGTTTAGTTCCATGTATATATTTACAAATATCTTTCATCATCATTGCCTATTTTGTATCATTTATAGCACTTATTTTTTTCTTAAAATATATTTTTAATAGCTCCTCTTTTATCAATGATGCATGAATAATAAACCTTGGAGTATAGGAAATATTACTTATTTTCCTTCTGGCTTTTCTTGTTTATGAGAAGTCTACCGTCATTCCAAAATTGTTTAGTTGTTAATTGATGTTTCTTTGTGATTTGGTGGATTTTAAAATTGTCTTTTTTTTTGGTGTCCTACAGTTTCACTATGTTTGTAAGTGTAAGCTGTATTTACTCTGTTTGCAATTTTTGATACTTAATCTGTTAATTCATACTTTTCCTCAGTTCTTAATCTTTAGTTGTTGTATTTTGAATATTGCCTCTCTATCCCCACATCTTCGTAGTTCTCTCCCTGAATAATTTCTGTTAGGTACTTTCTGGACTTCTCATTCCAACACCCTTCATATATCATTACTGTTTTCCTTTTCTTTGTTTCTTTGTGTGGTCTTTGATTTTACCAATTTTCATTAGCTTTGCCTGTGTGCTATTTAACCTGTCCACTGAGGTTTAAATTTCAGTTATTATGTTATTATTATCACTAATTTTCATTTTATTAGCATTTCTATGTATATTGTTTGGTTCTTTTTCTATTTGTCTTCTTTTGTTTTATAAATCCCTGTTTATTTTAATATATATTTGTCACCTCTTTTTCTTTTTTTTCAACATTTAAAAAACTCAAATTTTAATAAAAAATCATTTTTAATTGTTCTGTTATCTCTATTTCCTTGTTGTGCATTCTCCTATTTTAGGAGTGGTAATATATAGACTGTCATTCATGGCTTTGAACTTATTTATGTTTATTCTTATCTCCGGACCTGACTTCTTTGAGAAGTATTTTCTGTGGTGGTGCTTCTCCTAACCTTTCTTTCAGCTGTGGAAGCCTCTCTGTATTAGATCGTTGTGTTTGCCTGAACTTTCCAGTATACACTGGCCGTAAACCAGTTTTTACATTATTATTGTTTTGTCAGGTCTCTGCACATATATATGGTTCAATTGTGAAACCAGTAATATAGGAACAGGATTCTCATCTCATATTGTTGACTCTGTCCTGTCCTCAGACTGGGGCAGGAAGCCTCTTTTAATAGAATTCTAACCAGATAAGCTCTGATATTCAGGTTTTCATGCAGTGATATTTTGTCTCCCAGCTTTCGGCAGCTAACCCAGTTTTATCTCTCACTCACAAAGTGCCCTGGGCATAAATTTTCATCCTGACTTAGGTCACAAGGAGCTCATGGGCAGTACTTGATCCAGGTCTCTCACTACCAGTGTCTCAATTCTATTTTACTAGTAAGGATTCTTTATACTAGCATCTAGAGATTTACTATGTTTGCTTTCAGTGATATATATTAACATTTTTAAAAAGATTTTATTTCTTTATTTCCAGAGAGAGGGGAAGGGAGAGAGAAAGAGAGGGAGAGAAACATCAATGTGTGGTTGCCTCTCATGTGCCCCGACCAGGGACCCGGCCTGCAACCCAGGCATGTGCTCTGACTGGGAATTGAACTGGCGACCCTTTGGTTCACAGGCTGGCACTCAGTCCACTGAGCCAGGGCAACATTTTTTATTATTGTTTTACATAGCATATCTGTGTGTTAGAAGGTGATCGGGTAACTCAGTATATGATTTTGAAAAATCATAGAGTCTGTGTTTTAAGTATTTAACAACAATTTATTAGATAAAGTTAAAAATCACTTAAAATTGTTAATTTCCAAGTCCTCATTAAAAGTTAATTTTAATCATTAGGATTTGTTAATGTTAATATATTTTAGCTTTTATTTTAGTACTGTATAATTCATGTATTTTTAAATAATCTTCTGTCTTTATGACACTGTTTCTTTAAATAATTATTGTGTTAATTTTCATAGGATGAATCTTCAGGAAGAATTGGATGAACTTAAAGTGCGATTATCTATTGACAAAGCAACAATACAAGAATTAAATACATGGATAGCAGAGAAAAGAGAAGGTAAATTTTTTTGTGAGAATAAATATTGAATGTAGGCATTTTTAAATTATCTAGTTCTTGATGTTTTATTTTCAATTTCTTCTAAGAATCTTATATTTTCTTCCTATTTCAACTTCTTTACTCATTGATATCTCGTTAACATTTTCACCTATCCTGAGAAAACTAAATAGAACACCTAAACGTCTGTCGTCTTTTAATTAAGAATTCAAATGAGGTGTTTTATAAGGAGAAAACATAATGTTGTATTATTAATTGGTAAAGTTTTACTAATTATGTATTGTTTAAAGTTTTATAGGTAATATAGTTACTGTACTCAATACACAATAATGCATTTATATTTTTAACATATGTTATTCTGGAAATTGTTTAATTCTCACTGGTTGTTCAAAATCAAAATTTTAGAGTTAGAATGAAACTGAGGTATCTGTAATTCTGTAGCCTGCCTGCCTACTAGTGAGTGTTCAGTAAAAAGGAATATATCCATTCCAACTTCCAATTTATTCCTTTAATAAAATCAAGATAACTATAATAACTGTAAGACTTCAGTCCATACTTTAGTACCTTATTAGTAAAAAGTAAGTACAGTTGATTTGACAGGATTTCTTCTTATTTAACCTTGTTATAGCTTCATTGTTACCACTATATATTTTAGATGTTGTCAATTTATATATAATAATTAACTTAATAATTTATACTTAATTAAATTTTCATGTACCACTCATCTGGGTATTGTCCCAGTTACAGTAGTTGTTCCAATTTTTCTTACATAGGTAGGTCACTGGTGACTTGTCAAGGCCAATATTTGAACTGTTTTATTTTATACTATTGATTTATATTATTTTCAAGCTTACTCTTTCATTAGTTTCTGAAACATTGTTTTTTCTATTTTACCTTCTACTTCTCTTTCCAGCATCTTCTCAGTCTTCCACTGGAACTTCTTTTCATTTTTTTCTTAACTATTGGTGTTCTTTAATACTTTAACCTTCGTTTACTTCCTAAAAATAGTATGCTGTTTTTGGAAAAATTATTTAAAAACATTCAAGCAATAAGAAAGAATATAAAGGAGAAAACAAAGAAAAACTTATTCACAAACACTTAAATATCAGAATTTCAGTATTAAATAATTATAAAAAATCTCTTCATGCTAATATAGAAAGAAGCCTAGAGAAATTATGTAAAAAGTGAATCATAATATATGCTTTTTATTAAAAAAGATATTTACATATTTTTTATTTGGAACCAACCAAATAAAACTAGACAGATATAGAAGTAAAGGAACTGTTGTTGAACTTCAGTTAAATGTTTCATTGTTTCAAGAGATATTCATTTTTACCATATATAATGTGCACTTTTTTGCCCAAACTTTTGAGGGAAAAATAAAGATTTGCATTATACATAGGTGGTACTAATTCTGTCCCTATATAAATGTTTTTAATCCTTTTATTTATGCTTCTGCATTAGAAGTGTATCTCTAGAAAGCAATAATAATGTCCATATTCAAAATAATACTCTGGAATACAATATCCGGTTTCATGTCTAAATATAAATACATAAAAAATTGAATTAAAAAATTAAAATGAAAGATATTTTTCTGAAAGTTTGGACCAAAAACGTGGGTGTGCATTATACATGGCAAAATATCATATCTCTTTTCTGAGCTCATATTTTATTAAAGTCAGGGTTTTGTTAACTTCTTTGCTTACTTTACCTGTTTTCTTTCAGACTGGATTTTAAATCTGTGTTTTGTCAATGTTCAGATCAATCCATCTGATAGAGATTGCTCTGGTCTGGAAGGGGGTGATCCCAGGGATACAGATTGTTTAGTCTGTAGTCTTGGACATAACCAGCCCTGAATGTACTTGTCTTTCTCTACTGAAAACTATTTACTGCTCTTCTTCATTCCTTTCTGTAGACCCACATTTACATTTGGTATCATTTTCTTTCATCTTGAAGGACTCCCTTTAATATTTTTTGGAGTGCACATTGTCTGGTGATGAATTTTTTCAGGTTGTGTATATTCTTGAAAAAAATCTCTATTTTTGTCTTCACTTTTGAAAGATATTTTTAAGTATAAAATTCTGAATTGACAGCTTTTTTTTTTCCTGTTGGTACAGTAAAAATTTTACTGTATTATCTTCTGGCTTAAGTTTTCTTTGATGAGAATTCCACTGTCATTCTTACTTTTTTCAACTCACATAATATCTCTTCTTTATTCTCACTCTCTTTTTGGGAGTGTGAGCTACTGTGGGGCCTGTGTGAGCTTCAGAGATACTTTTCTTTAGTCCTTTAGGTGAATCTGTCTTTGGGTTCCTTACTCACATTCATGTGCTGATCAGTACTTAGCTAAAGACTCAAGAGGGACCTTCTGTAGATCTTCAGAGCTCTTTCTGTCTCTGCGCAGATCTCTTCTCACTGGCACTTTTCCCTGCAAACTCTTGCTTCCATGGCCTTCCCACGTTCTGAGATCTGTCATTTCAATTTAGGAAGATCACCATGCTCTACATAAGTCCCTCAGTTCTGTGCTGTGGCCTTGAGCTCTCTGTAGGCAATAAGTTTGAGCAGGCATAGAACACATTTCATGTGTTTTCCTTTTCTCAGGGATTACTACCTTGTGTTGGCTTATGCCCAATGTCTGAGAACCATTTTTTATATAATATATTTTGTCTAGTTTTTAGTTATAACATATGGAAGGGTAAATCTGGTGCCTCTAGCTTACTTTTATTATTATTGAACATGTTTTTCCTGGATTAAGATTCCACATCTATATGACTATAAACCCCTCTCCATGTACTAGATGTATATTTTTTATTTCCTACTGTCTGTTTTTCCCTGGCTACAAGATCCCCAAAGTTAAGCACGTTTTAAAAAAACCCCAGCAAACTCATTGCTTTACCTCTCAAATCATTTCTACCTCCTCTAGACTTTCCACATAAATACCTTAAGCCCTTACCACACTAAATTTCCCTTTACTCAAAATTGCAATTCATATTGCAGTGAAATCTTTAATATAATCCCACATAATCTCTATTAGGAGGTAAACTGAGCTGGAGAGAGCTGAGCTCCCAGGTGTCACACTAGCTGATTTAAGGTAATAGACAAAAATGAAAGTAATAATCAAGCATTTAATTACTTATTGTATAAGCAAGAGGCTAAAGTGGAGAAAGCACCAACCCCCTCCTCTTTCACCTCCCCCCAGGGAACGGCACTCCAGTTGAGGGTCAGTTAGATTAGCTCAGATATAGGGGTTATCTCACTGCCAAAGGAGCCCTGAACAAAAGCCTCCTGCATTTTTGTTGACCTGGGTTTTGGATGAGGCAGCGGAGGGAGGACCCAGAGCGGAGGAGTACTGAGTACTGAATCTGAGTGAAAAAAAGTGTCCTCAAATTTACCATCATCCCAGAACAAACAAATAACAAGATAATCAGAGGGGAAGTGCACAGGTTGGAAACCTATAGTGGTTACATTTGAGTAACAAGGAAGGGTAAAAGGAAAACTCTCAGGCACTTTTTATCTAAAGTTCATATGGTATTATGATTATAGGCGTTGGAGATCATCTGAAGCAATGGGTCAACATCAAAGGTTTGGCAGGCAACTTTTAATATTCCTGGTTAGGACATCTTGGGAAAACTGTCTCATCAGATCCATCTACTTCAAAGTCAGGGAAATCTTTATCGTCTGTTCATCAGATGGTGCGCAGGTCTAGTCAGGATTAGGTGCTTTCTTTAGATGTGTCACATAAATTCAGGCATCTATTCCCTGGAGTTTGGTTACAAGGGTTGATTAGCAGTAACTGATAGGGGCTTTTCCAACAAGGCTGAAGAGAATCTTTCTGGAGGTGTCTTTTCCAATAGATGAAATCTCCAGGTTGGAAAGCGTGCTGCTTAAGATCTTCTTCTTCCTGGAATGCTCAGTAAAAAGACTCCACCAACCAGAACATGATTAAGTTTGATAGAATATATTAGGCTTTTACCGTATTGAATTTTATCTCTTTTCATCAGCTGGAGATCAAAAGAGGCAGGGACCAGGTGTACAGGGTACCCTGTGATTTTCTTAAAAAGTAAGAGTTTATGAGTTGAAAAGGGAGTGGATCTGAGATTTACAAGGACCAACAGCAACGCGTTTACCGAAGGTATTTGGAGAGCCTCTTCAGATTTTGCCAGCTGAGTCTTAATAATACCGTCAGTGTTTTTACCTGAACTTGAAGACTGAGGGCGGTAAGCGAATGTTAAGTGTTGTAAAGCCGGCCAGGTATTACAGTCTTGTCAAACGAAGCACCTGATGGGTAAAATGGGTTCCCCAATCACTATAGAGTTCAAGAGAGGATCCCCAGGTAGAGATGAACATTTTCTAAAAGGATTTTAGCCATAGAAGAGGAGGTAACCTGTGTACAAGGGAAAGCTTCAGTCCTCTGAGGAAACATACAGACCATGACTAAAACACATTTATATTCATGAGACAGGGGAAGCTGCATGAAATCCATTTGCCAGCCCTTGAATGGTCCATTAGGCAATCTAAAATGTCTGGGATAGGCTTCAGTGGGTTGGACTTTGGACAAGTGAGACAAGTGAGGTACGTGCATTTTACAGCCTTATTAATATCTCCCCACCAATATTGTTTAATGAATGCTATCATTTTGTCAGTACACCAGTGGTTTACTTCATGTATAGTAGTTATGAGTGGGAATTTTAATCTTTGATGGTATTAGGTTGTTATTTGGCTTGAACTAGAACTTTCTTTTTTTATCAAACCAACAATTGTTGGATTTCCAGTCTTGTCTTTCCTTCTCTGAGGCCAATTGTTGGGCTTCTTTAGCTAGTTTTCCTAAGTTATCATTTGGGACAATGTCCCTTTGGACCATGACAAAGGCTTAAATGCTGTTGGTTCCTTTAAAGGCAGCATTCCTTGTGAAAGTGTAAACAAGGTGATTTCCCTTAGCTTCCAGAGAGTCAAGTTTAGGATGCCTTGGGACCTTAATAAGAGCTAAACCATCATGTAAACATATAGCATCCAATAATTCCTGAACATGTGGGCCATTTTTCCATTTTAATTCTTCTGAAAGTAAGGAAACCATATTGTTTCCACAACTTTCCAAAATCATGAACTACTCCAAAAACATATCTACTATTAGTGTTAAGTGTAAGCACTTATAATAAGGCTTTTCAGACCTGGGCTGTAGTAGCCAAAGGCAAAGCTGCCTTTGTAAACTTAGATTACGTAAAGTGTGTTGATACTGTATATCCAGCACAATATTTGCATTTTCACTTTTTAAATCAGAACTATCAGTGACCCATGAGAAGTCAGTGTCACTCAAAGTAGTTTCCTGTAGATCATCACTGGTGTTCAGGAGGTGGGACTCATCAGGGTTAAGCAGTTGTGCAGGGCGTCATTGGTAACAGAGAGGAGACAAGCAGCAGAGTTAAGGTTATAAAAACATGAAAGAGTTATGGGAAGAGCAGTTAACAAAAGGACTTCATAGGAGGTGAGTCAGGTGACTGAAAAAATGTTGAGTATGATGCAAATTTAGGAGAACTTCTATTGCTTGGAGTGTAAATATGGTTAAAGGTGATCTCATAATGATTTCTAAGGCTAGGCGGTTTATCCCCATGGTGCCACAGGTTCCAGCTGATGGCTATAATACCCCTTTAGGACACGGTGACCCCCGTGTTTTGGGATTAATACCCAAGGCATTCCCTTCCTTTTCATATATAAAAAGGAAGATGAGAACCTGGTATTTGGGATGCCTAAGGGCAGGTGCATTTGCTTTGAAGGCTATGTTGCCCTGTTCTTCCTGTAAAATTGTGTAATTGTTCTTCAGTAAAACATACAGAAGTTTGGCCATGAGAGAGACATTTGGAATTCAATTTCAGCAATAATCAACTAGGTAAAAAAAAAAACAACCCCAACAAACTTGTCGGTGATGCTTAGTGTTGGGTTTGGGGAACCTTAGGACACCATAAAGCTTATCTGGATCTGGATGCAGCCTGGCTCTGGTATATCAGATGCTCTAAATATCAAACCTGGGTTTGGACAAACTCCATTTTCTCCAACGGGACCTATGTCCCTTAAAGGCTAAAAAGTTTAGCATGTTGATACTGTCCTTCTGTGAGGAGACTTGGAAAGAAGTGCAAAGAGGAAAGTCATCCACATATTGAAACAAATTAGAACCCCTAGGGAACTTCATATCATCCAGATCAGCCTTTGGGATTTAGGAAAAATAAGAAAGGCTCTCAGTAGAACCCTGAGGCATTACTGTCCTGGTGAATTGTTTTCCTTCCCAAGTGAAGGCCAATAGATTTTGGCTAGCTTTATCAACTGGAATACTAAACAATGCACTTCATAAGTCAATCACAATGAAGAATTTACTTTCAGTTGGGATGGATGTTAGTAGTGTATGAGGGTTAGGAACAATAGGATGACAAGGGATAACAATGTTGTCTATTGCTTGGTGGATAAACCTACACCCTTGGTTTTCTTGCAGGTAAAAGAGGAATATAGTAGGAACTAGTGCAAGGGATAATGAGTTCCTGAGTTTTGTAATCTTCTATTATGCGCTTAATACTTTGAAGGGCTACTTTACTTGTGGGGTATTGATTGATTCTAGAAAGAGGTTTTAAGGGTTACATCTGATTGATGGGAGGTGCACTGCAGGTGCTACCAATGTCATTTGGAGATTTTGCCCATAAAGAGGGATGGCAGCTGAACCAGTAGGGACAAATGACCAGTGCTCCCAAATTCAGCTATAGTACTGTCACAAATGGAGCATATAAAAGTTGTCCAAGGGTCATTTAATTCACCTGATTGTATAATTTGATGCTACTGTCAAATTCTAGAATTATTTCCCTCTTTTGGAAGGAAGAAATTCCAGCATGATAATTTTATAACAAGTCTTGGCCTAATAAATGAATAGGGGTGGAGGAACTAAGGAGAAAATGACAGGTATCTCTCAAAGGGCCTAAACGAAAAGGGATAGATAGGTTCAAAGACAAGAGCTTGTTGAGGTTTATTAGAGATCCCCACTATTTGAACTATTTTAGCACTTTGAGGTAGGAGCTGCTTTATAGCAGTGGGGTTGACCACTGAGAGAGTGACTTCCATGTCAGTAAAGACAGAGAGAGATACATTCACAATCTGGAGAGAGATTTCTCCAGGCTGAGTAAGAGGAGGATTGGGAGGAGCCCTTGTAGTTCCTTGGAGTCCTGTCATTGGAAATTAGGATGCTAGAACTGGTTAGAAGGCTGAAGGCGTCTGAAGTGCTTTAAGTTGTGACAGCCTCTTTTTCAATATCCTGGCTTGTTTCAGTAATAGCAGAAACTAAGAAGCCTTTGGCTTTGTATAGCTATCTTCATTTACCAGTTGAAGATGAAGAGTTTTAGTGGCCTTCCTTTTAGGTGACTCATTTTGAATGTGAGCAAGCTGATTTGCCAAATATAAATTTAGAGTGGACATAGCTTCTCATATCATCCTGGTCCCTTTAACTATTGGGTTGGCCAAAAAGTCTATTTTTTTCCCCATAAAACACACTTTTTTCATTTTTACTGATTTGGATATTTTGAGTATGTTGGCTATCTCCTTTGTGGTATAGCATTGATTGTTCTCAATTAATGTCCCAATTTGATCACTGTCAGTGTCAGCCGTTCTACCAGACCATGCAGCATTGCTCAGTGAGAAATCCCCAGCACAAAACTTTACTGGAGATGTTCAGTCAGTCACGGCACCTTCTCCACCCGCTGCACAAATCTTTTTTTTTTTTTTTTTTTTGCATTTCAGTTGCATTTTTACTTTTCTTGAAATAACAAAATGTGATATGCCGAAAATGTTGTATATTTTCTTCCATCTTCAGTATTGAAATGGCTACACAAAAATTCACCAATTTTGATAATTTTTAAAAAATGTGCACTGTTACGACAGCTATCAATACAATCTAACAAAATTCTTTTGAATGAAGGTAAAGACAACTAAGCCCTATTAGATCTATCTTACAGGGGGAAAAAAAAACTAAATTAACTTTTTGGCTAACTCAATAAAAGAAAGAAGTCTTGGTTCAGCCCATTAATAAATGTAGAGCTAAAAGCTACCTGAGCAGACCCTGTCTGGTGTGGCTCAGTGGATTGAGTTCTTGCCTGCAAACCAAAGGGTTGCTGGTTCGATTCCCAGTCAGGACATATACCCTGGTTGTGGGCCAGATCCTGAGTTTGGGGAATGTGAGAGGCAACCACACATTGATGTTTCTCTCCCTCCTTTTCCAAAAATAAATAAATAAAATCTTAAAAAAACAAAAACAAAACAAAACCAGAAAACCTACCTTAGTGGAATCAACATCTGAAAAAAGACCAGAATTTTGTTGGAAAATAATCTGAAGTCAGCTTAATAGTATGAACAGGGTCATCAGACTTTTGTGAACAAGTCTGAATTTTATTCCTATCAGCAGGCTTTGGAAAGCCTCAGGAATTGCCCAATGAAGGCGGTTAGCGATTTCTTTTGCCTGGTGATATAACAAGTTAGTGGGACAGTCTCCTGGCTGTAATTCTAGAGACCTTCCAGGTTTTTTTCAGTTAGCAGTTTTCATCCAATGCTGAGCCTGGACTTCATCAACAAGCCTGTGAAATAGCTAATATAATTCAGAGAAACTAGGTTAATAAATTTGAATGACTATATTAAATTTCTCAGCAGATCTCTGGGGATCCTCAGTTACTTTGGGGAAATCTTTGCATATTGATCACAGGTCAGGTTTAGTTCAGAGTGTAAGACATTGGGGCTTTAACCTTTTCATCCTCAGAAGGTTTCATTTTTTTTTTAAGATTTTATTTATTTTTAGAGAGAGGGAAAGGGAGGGAGAAAGAGAGAGAGAGAGAGAAACATCAATGTGTGGTTGCCTCTTGTGCACCCCCTACAGGGGACCTGGCCCACAACTCAGGCATGTGCCCTGACTGGGAATCAAACTGGAGACCTTTGGTTCACAGGTGCACACTCAATCCACTGAGGCACACCAGTCAGGACAGAAGGCTTCATTTTAAAGGGACTGAAGGAGAAGCCCGATCCAAAGAAGCTGAGGGAGAAGAACAGTGGTGAAGGAGGAGAGGAACATGAGATTTCCAAAACCTTTTTGTTTTTCATTAATCATTAGTTTGCCCCAGTTAATCTTAAAATTTTATTTTTCAAAGAAGCAGTATTAGACTCCTGGTAACATTTAATATTAGACTCCAGATAACATTAGGAAACCTCAAAATACCAGTCAAAATAGGTATTCCATTGAGTTTTGCCAATTGCAAAGCAATGGTTGTCCAATTTGATATTAAGAAAAGTAAGTTTGGGGACTTCAAAAATTCCCCATAATGGTTGTTGTTATTCCAAATTACTTTTGGTCACATTGGTCCATTTAGTTAGAAATACACATGAGGATGGGCTACATTTTTTAAACATAAAATTGGTTGAGGACCCTGTATGTGTGGAGGGGGGTGCACTCTCAAAGTATTTCAATAACTGGGATCCCGTTTTTCAGAGGCCTTTTCTGTAGAGCAAAGGCTCAAACAGCCCGCAGGCCAAATACAAGCACTGTTCAGTGGGAACAGCCTGATCCCAGGGGAATCAGGCCAGAGGCTGACTAGCACAGCTCCAGTGGGATACTGTAGTTCAGGTCCAAAAGGAATCAGACCTAAGGCTGAACAGCACTGTTCTAGGCCTAAGTGCTAACCGAGTGCTTACAAACAAGGCCTTAACCAGAAAAGAAGGAAGCCTTAAATGAGGTATCAAATGGAGCCTGGAGAGCTTCGAAACTCAAAGGGAGTGGAAGATTGGATCCAGGAGAAAGAGGGTTGGTAAGGTAGCAGCAGTGGTATCTTCCTTATGGTTTGTGCAGATCAGCTGGAGCAGGTGTGCTTCAGGCTATAGTTCTGTTGCTTGATTTGGGCATCTCAGCTTCAGAATGCATATTAAGTTGACATGGCTCTACATATCTCGATCTCAGGCAAGGCTGAAGAGGGCAGTGACTATCTGCGCATGTTCTTTTCAAAGCAAATATTGGAAACTTGCAAAGGAAGACTTAATTTATAGGCTTATCCTAGGCACATTCTCATTTATACCCACATTGCCTTAGTCAAAGCAACTCATTAGGTCAAGCTCAACATCAATGGAACAGGGGTCTATATTCATCCCATGAAGGTAGAGGAGGAGGGAGTAAGAATTTGCTGAGTAACAATCTAGCATAATGTGATATAAAAGTATAAAGTAATGAAAAAAGTATACTGTGGCAGTTAGTATGTTAAAATATATGGCTTTTTAGGTGGCCTGGCTTAATCCAGGAATAAAAGATCTAAGATGGAATAAATTATGAATTTCAGATTGTCCTTAATAAATATTACTTGACAAGAAACCACTGGGACTTTCATAGTACTTGAGTAGCATAAAAATTGAGTTTAGACTTTCTGGCAAATATCTCAAGTTTACTTACTATTAAGGAAAGATTGCAGGTAGATGCATACCAAAAAGACATGATCAAAAAAAATCAGGCCATGAAATATGACACCTGACTTTAAGGCGAATCAAGGGGATGCTTTTAGGCACACTCAGGTTTTTTCAAATGCAGCCAAATTTTTTCTAAACAAAAGTGTCAAAATATTATTTAATTCTCAGAATAATTAATCTTAAGTAATTCTTGATGTCCATAATTTAATTAAACAGTCAATATATTGAGGTTATACTTAAGTACCTACAAATTTAAAGAGAATAAATAAGAAGGTTCTAACCTATGTAACACATTTTATAAAAAGGGAAGGTCACGATGCAGTTTTGCTTTATACCACTTATATTTGCTATCTGATCTAGCACAAGGGCATTCCTTCTGGTCCTCGTCTTGGTATGTCAATGAGCAGTCTTCCCAATCTCATATTGTTCTATTATTTAGTGACTTCCTACCGATACAGGATAAAGCACTGTAATATAGCCCTTGCCTACCCCGTTAGCCTTATCTTTCATATTTTTAGCCTTGTTTTTCTATCTTGGGGTGGAATAATCAGCAAGCTAAAACGCCATGTGTGCTTTACCATTGAATACTTCTGAACAGCTATGCAGAGTACTCTCTTCCCTTGTCAGTTCTTCTAGAAAAGACTTACTCATCTTTAATGACTGTATTAAAATATGATCTCCTATTTGAAGCCTTTGTAGAGAAGGAAAAAATAATTTCCCCCTACTCTTTTAAATTTGTAACTGATTCACCTATAGCAAAAGAAAAATTCACAAGAGAAAAAAACAAACAAGTATATTAGCATATATATATCTCATATAGATATATGAGGTCTGTCCGGAAAAAGTCCAGCCATTGTCTATATAATGAGAATGGTTTGGGCAACATTGATGTAACTTGGCAGCCAAGAGGAGTGGAATGGAATGCCTATGTGTCAACAATGACAACTTCACTGTACTATCAGTGGGGGCAGTAGACACCGTTGAGTGAGCATGTGTATTGTATTCAAGATGACCGAACAAGTAGAGCATCAAATCTGCGTCAAATTTTGTGTTAAGCTTCAATATTCCTCTGAGAAAACTATTCAGATGATTCAGAAACCCACAGCCATGGGCAACTGGTGATTGGCAGCTTCATCATGACTACACACGCCTGCCCATGTATCATGTCTTGTGCAGTGCAGTTTTTTGGCAAAACATCTAATCACCCAGGTGACTAAGCCCCACTACAGCCCAGATTTTTTGCCTTGTGTTTTCTTGCTTTTCTAAACTAAAACCACCTTTGAAAGGGAAGAGTTTTCAAACAGTTGATGAGATTTAAGAAAAATACAATGGAACAGCTGATGGTGATTGGGAGAACTATGTGAGGTCCCAAGGTGCCTACTTTGAAGGGGGCTGAGGCATCATTGTCATATGTACAGTGTTTCTTGCATCTTGTAGATAAATGCCTCATTCAATAAATGCCTCTATTTTTCTTATTACATGGCTGGATAGCTTCTAGATAGACCTTGTATATGGGAGATGCTCACTCAGGGAAATCAATAACCCAGGACAGTGGCTTAGAATTGGGGATTAAATTCCATCTTCAGCTGAAACAAAAAGTGAAAGGATAAAGGAAATAGAGGATTCTGGTGGGAAGTCGACTAGGAAAAAGTAGGCTAAAAAGAGTAAGGTTTATTATGTGATGTTAAATCAGTATCTCCCTCATTGATAAGTTTCTGGTGTTTTAGGTATCCTCTTCCTGGCACAGAGCTGGAGATACCCTTACAAAGGGAGATTTACTTTGTAAATGTATATTATCCTTGCAGAAGGCTATTATTTATGTTTTCCCCTATGTCTGCTATTTCTGAAAATCATCTGCTCAAATTAATTGTAGGCCAAATAAGCATATTTTGGGATGGCATATTTTGTTCTCCTGCACCTTTATTTGCTTTCCCTTTTGTGCCCTCAAAGTATTCTATATACATCACACATATAAAATGTATTCTTTACATGTGCATGTGTGTAATCTTTTGGTTGCTGCTGTTATGCTTAAGGTCATGCATTCTTTGAGTTACTATAAAAATATATATATACATCTATAAATATTAACTAATGAAATAGAAGATTAAACACAGGAATCTTAAGATTAAGAAATAGTATTTAAAGAAGCAAAAGGATTAATATTAGGAGCATAGGATTATATTGAAATCAATTGAATTAAAAAGTAAATTAATTAAAACATTATTTTTTGTGACATGGAATATACATGAAGCCAGAAACACAAATAAAAATGTTAAACTTTACAAAACTAATTAAAGGTAAAAATAATAATGAAGATGTAGTAAAACACTCGAATATGGAAAATAAATTATTTAAAATATTTAAAAATGATGAGTTGAAGGACTAGCATAAAAGCAACAAGAGGGTGCTCTCTATACTTGGCCTCCTAGCTAGCTAGAGGAATTAGGGATAACATAATCAAACCTCCCTAATGTACCCTCATGAATTACTGGAATTGAGGATCCTTGGTTAAATATATTTTTATTTTTAAGGCAAAGAAGCTTATTTATTGGGTGTAGTTTACTATGAAGAAAAAGCCCCCCTGCCAAAAAAACCAAAAAACCCCAACACGAACCCAACCCTAAAAACCCATCTATTCTATTCTGTTACCTCTTTTCCTAGAAAAAACACTGATGCTTCTCATAAGTTGAAAATAAGAAGTCAAAACTTCATTTAATACACCTAACCTAAACATTATGGCTTGGGCTACCCTACCATAAACATGCTTAGAACACAATATCCAAAAAACATTGGCAACACAGTGAGCTGCAGAGTACCATTTGTTGACCCTTAATGACCTTGGGCCTGGCTTGTGGCTGCTGCTCACTGCTGTTGCCCAGCATCATAAGAGAATATCTTACTACACATCGCTAGTCCAGAAAAGATCAAAATCAAAGTTCAGTTTTTGCTGAATGCACATCACTTTAACACATTATGAAGTTGAAAAGTCAAGTCACATCATCATTGTAATTCATGAACAGTCTGTAATTTCATTGTCCCTTTGGAATAGCTGTGACTTGTAACAATAATGGCCTACTTCTTTTTCACAGTTAACTGATTACATTTATTACTGGGTTGGGTCTCAAGAAAGATATGCTAAACACCATGGTCATCTAATGCCTGACATTCTATCCTGTCCATCAGTAGCAGGAGTTATTTCTTGCTCTTCCAACTCATCCATTAAAATGAGACTTTATTTTTCATTAGCTCAAGGTTACTTCTCAGAGAAGATGGGCTCTAAGTACAGTGGGTTGATCTGCTTTTATCTTGCCTAAGAAACAATGTTTAATTATTGCACAAAATTTTTTCATGGTTGGTCTTGCTGAATATTATATATATAACCCAATTTATTTATCCAAAACAGTACTATGAGTTTTTATTCACAACTCTTCAGATACTGAATGTGTGAATTTTTCCTCCACTGTTTCTCTGATTTTTCTGATTGTCAACTCAATATCATACAGTTCAGTTCAATTCTGACACAAACTTCAGAGTTAGCACAGGACCACAGGTTAAGATCTCAGTCCCACAAGACTGTCCCACTTCAGATGTCAGTCATAAGTCCCTGGTCACCACCTATACCTCTGACCAAGCAGCTAAAAATTGGTATTTCTCCATCCCCCCCGCCCCCTTCTCAGGTTCTGATGATTTGCTAGAAAGGCTCACAAATTTAAGGAAGCAGTTTACTTACTATTACTGCTTTATTATAAAGGGTGCAACTTAAGAACAGCCAAATGGAGGACATACATTGGGCAAAGGCATGGGTGGGAGAAGCAAAAAGCATCCATGCTTTCTCCCAGCACCTTGTATTCACCAACGTAGAAGCTCTCCAAAGTCAGTCATTTAGGAGTGTTTATGGAGGCTTCATTACATACTAGATTAAATTGTTAGCCATTGGTGATTGAACTCAATTTTTAGCCCCTCTCCCTTCCCTGGAGGTCCTAAGTACGGTGCTGAAAATTCTAAAACTCCAATCACATAGTTGGTTTCTAGGATAACCAGCCCCCATCCTAAAGAAATCAAAGCTGTTGGCACGTCAGTGAGAGGGATTTACCCCAAGTCTGTTGCACTGTGAGGAGGGGCTCAACTACAGTGAAGGAGGAGCTGCTATGCTGGGGCCAGCCTGACAGAGCAGGACTCTCTTCATTGGGGCTCTGATGCCCAATGAGCTTGCCCCTTGAGTGTGTCACTCATGGAGCTGTTTAGGTAGTGCTATGGTGTGGTCTGAAGCTGATTCCTGGGTGCACTGGCTCTGAAGCCTTCTAGGAGGTGCAGATAAAGGTCAGCTGCCTCCTGTGCCCTGCCTGGGGCCACCCAGCATGAGCTACAGAGCTATCTGTGTATGGTTGCTTCTTGTGCTAGGCGTGGAGGTGCCCAAAAAGACCAAACTGTGAACCAAGGCTGGTTGCCACTACTGCCAGGCTTGGGACCACTTAGCAAGAGGTACGGGACATGCCAAGACCAAATGCTACTTGTTTGGGGTTTGCGAACCTTTCAGAAGTTTTAGGAAAGTCCACAGCATGAGACAAGATAGGCCATTTGTATGTAAAAACCACTGGGAACAGCCTAGGTGGGTCCAAAAGTTGTGGGGAGGGGGGTGTGGTGGGAACCTCAGGGAATCACCAAGGTGGTGCAAACAGTGTGAGCCTGGTTGATGGAGACTCAGATGTGGCGCCCCTTGTCCAGCTCTGTGCAGGGAGGGCTCAGCAAGGAACAGTGGCCTCTGCCAGCACTTCTGTCTAGGAAAAGGCTGCCCCTACAACTGATGCCCCAAAGCCAGACAACTGCATTCCTCCCCATATGTCCCTGGTGCCTTTCAAGCTGCTGTCCCACACTGGTGCCCAGAGCAAGTGAGTGTCAGTAAGTCTGTGTGTGGGTGCTTTAAGAGGAATGCCTGGGCTTCAGCAACTCTTCCTCTTAACTATAATTCCTGCTGGTTTTCACAGCCAGAAGTTATGGGGACTTCTTTTCTGGGCACTGGCACCCTGGAGTGGGAGGCTTGGTGTGGGGCTGTGACCCCTAGCTCCTCCAGGGAACCTGTGCAGCTGAGGTATCCCTCCTGATTTTTAATCACCAAATGTGGGTGTGGGACCAGCCCATTCTGAGTCTTTGCCCCTTTTGCTAGTCTTGATGTAGTTTCTTCTTTATATCCTCAATTATAGGACTTCTATTCAGCTAGACTTCAGGCAGTTCTGAATGATAGTTGTTCTGTAGTTTAGTTGTAATTTTGATGTGGGAGGATGCAAGTTCCACATTTACTACTATCTTGACCAGATCAATTTAGGTTAATTTTTAATATAATCCAAAGGAATTAAGAGAAAAGGAAAAACATAGAAGCTAGAATAAAATAAATTTATGAATAAGCAAAATTAAAAGTTAAAAAGAAAAAAAAAACAGAGAGAGACCAAACTCCTGAAAAAGAATATCAATCATAATGAATTTTCATAGTAATACAAATAAAAGGAAAGCGTATACAATAAAATTTTTAAAATAAATCTCCAGCTCTGGCCAGCGTGGCTTGGTTGGGTGTCATCCCACAAGCCAAAAGATCACATGGTTTGATTCCCAGTAAGGGCACACACTAGGGTTGTGGACTCCATCCCCAGTCAGAGCAATTGCAGAAGGCAACCAAGTTAGTGTTTCTCTCTCGCATTAATGTTTCTCTCCCTCTTTTTCTCCTTCCTTTTCCCTCTCTCTAAAATAAAAATAAAATAAATTAAAAAAAATAAATATAAGTAAGGAGATTTCTACCATAGAAAAAAAATAGAAATATATTTCTAACTACTCCTGTTTGTTCATTTTCCAAATCCTGAAATGCTTTACAGGGAAAATAATCAAGGACAAAGAGTTGATTTCTTTCTTTTCTTCATGCCTGGTCCTATCTACTTGAATATTCTTTATAAAATCCACAAACGTGAGAAATAAACTTTTTAGCAGGCAACCACAAATAAACATCGTCAACCAGACCACCAGTGGGCCTTGTAACATACTCCAGGAGCACAAAGCAGCAACCAAATTTATTTTTAAACCAGTCTTCAGCCTTCATTTTAATGGAGTTACTTAGTTATTGTTAGCTCTCTACGTTCTAATTTTCTTCATGTTTTTGAGAGTAAATATCACACTTAGAACTATAGCAGATATTTAAATGATTAGAACAGATGAATTGTATTTGCATATTATTTTTATATTGCTGAAAGAGTATTGTAAATGAATTCAGCACCATGGTGTTAGGGGACTAGAAATGAAACTTGGGAACCAATATACTATTATCACGGTAAAGGTACATATTCCCCAGGTGGCAAATTCTATCTATTCTAGCTTTTATTATCCTTAGGATAGTGTTCTATTTATTTCATGAGTACAGAAGTTTTAATTGGATATGTCATGTTTCGAAGACAAAAGAAATGCCTAATTCACTCTAACAAACTTGTTAGTCACTGTTTATACCAAGAGGATTTCTACTCTACAGAGAATAATATTGTTTTTTTCCTTTGTTGATAAATCAAAGTTTTACACTGACCTTCAGCAGCCAGGCATACTTTGAAGCAAAAACATTTCACTCTAACACAGATATGTATCCTTTTAGATTTATATATTCTTTTTTTACTCCCTTTTTATTCTTTGAGCAATATTGTATCCTAAAAATAAATCAGTATGAAACTATTAGTTAAATTTCTCACAGTAATTTATCTGATAACAAAAATTTTATTTATAGGTTTTAATGTATTTCAACTGAAGTTTTATGATTTTTTAAAAATGTTAAGATGTTGCTTATATATTTTTGCTTGGTTGAAAATCTTTCAAAGTCAAATTCTTGGTGAGTAGAGGAATGATTTCTAGAAATAACTTTATTCATTACCTGTTATAAAGTAACAGGTTTTCTGGAAATATGATTTTTATGGTTTACTCTGCCCAAGTCATGATCTTTTACTTGAAAAAAAGTAGGGGGGTGATAGGGGATGTAACAGTTTCAGTCTCCCCTAATCCCGTTACTGTTTGCTTTGTGCGGCATCACTCTGATCCTCCTGCAGGGAACAAGATCCAGAAAACAAAACTAGTAGTGACCTGTGTAGATTAAAAAAAGCAGTGAATTCTGCTGTTAAAGCAAAGGGGGTATAGTCTACAAAAGAATGAAAATAGGAATAAAAGTACAGCATTGTTAACCTTCACATCTGTTGTACCTTTGAAAATCTCACATGGGAAAAAAAATGACTCCATGAAGATACATAATTATGTGACTGAAAATCTTAAAAAAGTCAACATTTATTTATTGGCCAAATACTTGACAATAAAATAGACTAGACCATTCATCATTGAGAAACCTTAGAACCCTTTTCCTTAAAATGAAAGGACAGTGTTTTAGCAGTATACGAGGTACCAAAATATATTATTTATTCTCCACCAGAGCAACTCTTTAGATATGGTGAAGATGATGGGGTCAAGAAGAGTACTCCAGAGAAGAATGGGAAAGAAATGTCGGAGCAGACATTACAGAAGGTAGTCTAATCTTTAAGATATTGAGCTGAGCAAGTTAAATCTGAATTTTAACATAAAGGATTATATTTTAAAACGAGGGTGCATGAACTTAAACCTTGTGTGAATCCTTCATTTAAATTCATAATTCAAAATTATTGGCTTACCAAAATGGGGTAAAAAAAAATCAATGTTAGTAAAATAAATGGGGAAATACTTGTGCTTCTGTTGACATAGATTAAAAACATTTTCAAAGATGAAATGAAGGGAATGACAGCAATAGAAATTATAAAAATCTGTAGTATGTGTTAATTAGTTATAACTTTGCAGTTGTACTTTAAAATTGGACATATGAGATTCTGTTACACATTAGCAATACAGATTTATAATATTTGAACTAAAAATATGAGACGGCTTTAGCTTTGGCTAAATATGTTTATAATTATAATTTTAAACTTGAAAATATAATGACTCATCTCATTTTGGATGAAAAATTGTACCCACATGATTTAGTATAGTTATCCCTGTTTTAATAGAACCACCCATGTAAATAAAACCCTGTAATTACTTTAGGCCATGCCTATCATTAATAGTAAAATGTTATTTAAAAATCATAATATTTATATTTACAATTTTATACTTAATTTATATTGCGTATAAATACATTGTTACCAAGTTAAATTAAATAAGATTGGTTGCATTTTAGCAGTTTTTTATTATTACACAGAAAATGTTCTTTAAATACATTTATTCTTATAACTGATTGTCATTTGGCTACACAATACTTAGATAAAGTTGAAATTGTACAAATATATAAACAAAAATATTAATGTGCATTCTTACATTTCTTACACCTGTGAATTGACTTGTAAGAAATCTAGTCATTTACAGCAGATGATAGGATTTCTCATAGTTTTAACACTCACCATATGGTCCAGTAACAAAGGCTGTCATTTCATCATTACTGAATGACCATTATCAAGTTAAAATAATAATAGAGAACAAATGCTCACATTCATTTATCTTAAGGTAAAATGAGTACTTGAAATAATGTATACACTATCAGCTAGAATGTCATATACTTTATACTAGTTTACCTTCTTTGTTTCAAAATATTTTTGTTTGCCAGGTTTTGTATAATTTTTATCTCTGTGCTATACTACTTACTGCTTTTGGGGTAGAAACCCTAAAAGAAATCCACAATTTCACTCTAGCTGCCATAAATGTCTACTACCATAGTGGATGCAGAAATTCATTTAAGTCCTAAAAAGCCAACAGGAATTACTTTCATTTGACCACATGTCAAATTAACATACTAATTTGTCACTTTTTATATTAACCTAATGCAATTGTATGAGTCATGATTTAACACCTTTTAGCTGAGTTACCTTGTTCGAAGAGGATGTACATTGTGGGGATCTCCCTGGACCGTGACACCCTAGAATGCAAATTATTTCAAGCTGAAATCATTTTAAGCCCAACAAACTCAGGAATAGGGTTGTTTTGTTTGTTTGTTTGTCTTTGTTTTTCTTCTACCTACACTTTTTCTTCTTAAAGAGATTCAGATAGAAAATGCTGCTTCAGAAAGGGAGCCTTAGCATAATCACCTTATAGCATATTCACTTTAGCACATATGAATGAAGTATGGTAGACAGGAGAGATCCATGCAAATATCTGCGTGCTCACTAAATTTCCCTCTGTCCCACTGTTTCCGAGTTGCCTAGCAAGAATTTCTTTGCTGCTATCTCAGCTGCCTGTGAATTGCCCATTACCCCTTTGAAATCCCAGGCTCCTTCCCCACTTTCTTCTTTGTTCAAAATGACATATGTACCTCATTTTGCCTCACTGTCTTTGCAGTTTTCATGCTTATGTGAATTCCCTGTGCACATGTATTAAAATTTGATTTTCTCTTGCTAACCTGTGTTTGTTAATTTGATTATTAGCCCAGCCAGAAGCATTTAGAAGGTGGGAGGAAAATTATTCTTATGCCCCCACAATCTATATGAAACTTATTCAGAATGGGCTTAAAAGATTGCAACATGAAAACAATCTTTGTGCATAGTAGAGATGAAACCTATAAGTGGGTTATTTTTAAATAATATATTTAAAATATAATAACATTAAACACTTATGGAATGGATTGTGTGCCCTCACATTCTTATGTCAAAGTCCTGATTCCTAGTACCTCAGAATATGACTAAATTAGGAGATAGGGGCCTTAACGAGTTAAGTCAAAAGGAAGTTATTAGGGTTTAAGCTACGCAGTCTGTGGTACTTTGTTATGGTACCCCTAGCAAAGTACATAATACATACACTTCACAAAATCATATGTTTTGTTTGTTTTGAAAGGAGCTTTTTGTTAAATTCAAAAAATTTTCAGACTGGAGGAAAAGTATGGGCTTAAGTTGATTTACAGCATGCAAAACAATGCCTTTAAAAAATCCCCAAACTTGCATTCTCAAATATATAATTCAGATTTTCCTCTCTATTTTTGGAGATTTAAAATCAGTTGAACAACAATTTTTGAGAGTATGCCTTAAATAACACTTTAATGTGTTCTGTGGACTCTCCCCTTCAAAGTCTTTGACAGTAGCATCTCTGTTTTGTTATTTGTCCTCCATTTTAAACATAAATGCAAATAAGTTTGGCCAGCTCTTAATGATTAAACATCAATTCACATTAGGGAGTTAACACGCTTTAAACATAACAGACTTTAACAGACATTTCTCCATTGGTATAAAATTTTCATGAGTTGTACCCAAACTTAAATGGATTTTAATTAAAAGAAAAAATATGTTGCTAATATCCAGAATTGCAATCCTAAATTTAAAATATTTATTTGTTACATTTTTTAGTAACATGTTACATTTAATCAAAATTACAAAGTTGATTTAATGGCTAGTTCAGCAATATTTAGTACAAGTACTTATATTTCAGCTCAAGTAATTTCATTAAATAACTGTTAGAATGAATAATAATAGAGATAATGATGGTGATGATGATGATAAATTGTAGAGCTTCCTGTCCGGTGGGAATTGTGGTATATGATTATATGTAATACTTATAACCTGCATGATGGGTGTTACTATTTCCATTTCACAAATGAAGAAACTAAAGGTAAAATAGTTTAAATATTTTACCAGGTAAAGCAACCACAGGTGGAAGTGATACCCAGACTGGACTCAAAATTAAATTTCCAATAGACCACACCGCTTTTTATTATTTTTATGTTACTACAACCAAGCAGACAGGGTCCTGTTCACGTGGCGCCTCGATGTATGATGCAACAATTAGTATTGAAAGAAACAGGTTTTTATTTACAATATTCCCACCTTGCGGGGCTGAGAGTACTTATGCTCAGAACCCTGTTCTTTGACGAGACACACTTCCCTTGCTCCCCAAAAGGCTATAAGCCAAAAGCCCCCAATGTTCCCCATATCCTTGCCTTTGCTTAAGCTGGCTATGCAAACAGTCTGGCGGCAGCCCTCTCCTTCAGGATCTCAGGTATGTTGTCTTCTGCCTCTGTGTAATAGTCCAGGAAAGAATGTGCCATGTTACACTGGATCATGGTGAAGTCCAGGAAAGACACAAGTCCTGAGAGGGTGGCCTCTCCATATGTCCCAAGTCCCAAGAGTCTAGATAGAGTCCAGATCTGTGAGGCAACAGGCCAGAGTCTTGCAAGGCAGGGTCCTTGATGGCTTCTGAACCAGCCAGAGTGGGCTCCCTGCATGGTGGGATCCAGACTACAAGCTGCATAGCTGCTTGCTCACTTGTCCCTTCTCACAGTGGACCAGCTTCACTACATATTGCCTGACGGGTATGTCACAGCTCTCCTTCTTCACTACCAGCAACATGGCTGTCTCCAGACCGCATGGCAGCTCCCTCATGGCTGCCTGCCCATAGTTTTAAATGTGGACCCAGGCCGTCCTACGTGACTTCCTATGTGGATCTTCCCACCATGAGCTATGTTTGCCAGTTTCCCTGTATTGTTCTGCCTTCTCTTGGCTCCCATCCTTAGTCAGGCCAAGCATGACTCAGTGACCAGGGACCTCTCTGCCTCCACCAGCTACCTCATGAGTCAGGATACAGTCTGAGAAGTCACAGACACACCTTTTGCCCTGGGGCACTAGCACAGCTGTTAGCGGCTATTAGCTTGCTATCAGCTTGCTATCAGCTTTCCATAGACGTGTGAAGTATCTTAATCCTATCATGTGCTTCTCTCATACCCCACACCACGGTTTGTGGAGACTATTCTGTGATCCCTTCTCTATACCCCACTTCACTACCACTGTCAAAGCCAGGGTTGTTTTTGAAAAGACATGATTATTTGCACAAAATACATTAAAAAAAATAGTCTACCTTACATCACCCTGAATTTAACATAAAAAAATATTTTTAAATGTATTTATGACAAGTATACTGTTTTGGGCAGTGACTGAAGCTGAAAAGGTTGTAAAAAGTGATATTTCTTATTTGTTTGTAGTATTATAATGGTCTATAAACTAAAGGAAACAACTTTACCATCATAGGTAAAGCCCAGTAAACTGGAAAGTGTTAATATATGCATAATTTTTATATTTTGTATTTCTGAAATATTATTTTACTTTATTTTTTAAGATTTTATTTATTTTTAGAGGGAGGGGAAGGAAGGGAGAGAGAGAAGAGAAACATCAGGGTGTGGTTGCCTTTCGTGCGCAACCCCAACCAGGAACCTCGCCCGAAACACAGGCATGTGCCCTGACTGAGAACTGAACCAGCGACTCTTTGGTTCACAGGCTGGCACTCAATCCACTGAGCCCCACCAGCCAGGACGTGAACTATTATTTTAAATCAATAGTTGCTAATACATCAAAAATGTTTTGTCCTTTGAAGAATTTTTGTTTTGAACATAAATATTACTTTATATTGTTTTTCAACAATTTACATTTCTTGCTTAATTCAATTTTTTCTTAATTCTAGTTCTTTGCTTATTTTCCATAAACAAGGTGGGGCAAACGTAGGTTAACAGTTGTTCATATGGAAAATAATACAATAATTAAGAAATAATAATACAAGAATAAAATGTGTTTCACGTATTCACAACTGTTAACCTACGTTTGCCCCACCCTGTACACCTGGGTAACTCTTCTTCCTTCATATAACTTGCATAATAGTAGGAGGGGCACAAAATCCTGAATTTGAGTCCTAGTTTAAACCAGATAATACTTACCTCTGTGTGTTACTTAACTTTTCAGAGCCTCATTTCCTCTTCTTTGTCTCCTGTTGGCTCTACTTATCTCACATGTTTTTGAGATGATCAGAAAGAGGTCATGGTTTTAAAATTCTTTTATAAATGGTAAAATTTACTTTCCAAACAACAGTGATTGTTTCTCAAGATTTAAATTGAAATCTCCTCAGTGAAACTTGTGGCATAAAATTAATTCCTCTTTCTTTTTTTCCCAGACTTATGGTACTTAGATCTTATCCTTTATTAGATTTATGTATGCAAGTGTCTTTCCAAAAAGTTTTTGAAATTTTTTAAGATCAGGATGTTATCATTTTTGTGTCCTTCAATAAACATTGTTTATAGAAATAAATGAAAAATTTAATTCATATGCAACCTTGAAATAATTACAATTTAAACTTGTTAGAGGCTTTTTGGGGTTTTTTTGGTAGAACGTTCCATTATGGTATACATTAAGGACCTCATGACTACTACTAAAATTATATTTTTCTAATTTAGAAATAAGCACTCTTCATAAATTATTTCATATTTAGACCATCAGTTTTTCATATGATTGTTACATATTGAAAAAAATTATATTTTATTAATAAAATTTCTCATGTACCTATTTTGTATAAATTGATTTTCTCTGAAAAAATTTTTATTCATGAGTAGATTATATAGCCAAAGCATTTAGGATATCAGAAAACTCCACTAAGTTTATTAGCATATTTACTTCTGTGTCACTTTGTATAGAATTTTAACTTCCTTTACCATCTATCCTTTATTCCACAGATATATTATTACATTTTAGAATGTATTTATCTATACTACCTGAGAATTATTTAGAAATTAAGTACTTTAGGTTTATATTGTCCCTGTGCTTAATATAATTTTATTTACTTAAGTAAGAAATGATAATAAAATACAATGGGTTATGGTTTTGATTTTTTAAAAGAATAAATGAAACTCTTCTATTTAGGTCATTGAATTGGAAAATCGGCTAAAATCTTTTGAAAAAAGGTCAAGAAAATTACAAGAAGGCAATAAAAAATTAACAAAAGAAAATGATTCCCTGAAATCCCTCTTAAAACAGCAGCAAGAAAATGCAGACACCAGAGAAATAAAGCTAGAACAGCTACAAAAGAGGAGTAAAGATGTAGAAAAAGACAAAGCTGATCTTCAAAAAATAATCAGTGAGCTGGAGAAAGAAGTCACTTCCCTAAGGAGACAAGTGGCAGAAGCTAATGGGTTGAAAAATGAAAATGAAGAGGTGATGAATTCAATGGAGAAATTGCAGCATTCAGCAGACAAAGCTAAATCTGAGGTGGCCACCACAGAAGTGAAATCTGGACAATATGATTGTAAAACAACCACTACCAAGGTTAAATTTAAAACTGCCAAGAAAAAGTGCTCTGTGGGTCGTTACCACACTGTTCTCAATCACTCCATCAAGGTTATGAGCAATGTGTTTGAGAACTTCAGCAAGGACAAGGACTGGGAGGATGTGAGTGAAAGCAGGTGAGGCTCTCATTAACTTGGCTCTGTGGTGGGGACACTGTGCATATGTAAAGTGCAGGCAAATGGAGATTGAATTTCAACTACTGTCGATTTGGTATTCAGAAAAAATACTGTCAGATCCTTTGAAATATCTTGGGAGGTCTTGTTCTGAGCTTATTGACTGAAATTTGCATGCAAAATTAGCCACAACTGCATGAGTATTTGAATAGGTGCCAGGAAACCCAAAAGAAGGCAATGCTTGATTTCTTTCAGTGATGCTATTTTCATGCAGTCATGAGGCTTGAAATTGACAGTTTGGCAGGTTGATTTAATTTGCTGGCCCTTTGCATATTCACCACTGACAGCTAAGGATTCCCAGGCAAGCCTACTAAGTCGGTTTAGTTATCTTGTGACATGCCAACCTGGGAGGAGAAACATTTTTCCCCCTTAATTTAGTTAGATAAATTTTGAATGACCCATTTCAGCTTGTTACCAGATGTCTACAAGCTGTTTAACATCCTTTAAATTAAGAACCATCTTCACTAATTATTTCATGTATGTATTATGCAAAGTCATTGTACTAACTTTAATTGAATGGTGGTTAAAATTTAGTTCTTTAAAGTTACAGCTCTGCAGATTCCTAGTCTTAAGTTAAATAACCCCTAGTGAGTAGCAACAGGAGAATAATAAAAATCTATAATACTTCTTGCCCTTATCCCTGGCTATACATTCATATATGCACTTGAAGCACATCAGTAACCACAAAGGCAAGTGGATAATAGAACACTTCTTTTAGACTTAAATGGAAGGGAAGTTTAATGTGGCTAGAATTGCTACCAGACAAATTGAACCATCTTCCATAATTCTATCTTGTTTTATAATGGCATATATTTCCTTTTATTTTCCTAAATTATTTTTTTAAAGTCCTAAATAGTGGTCTGTTTTAGACTTAGGATTATCGGGGCAGAACAAATACAACTTTTCTCCTACCTTCTAAGTTCTTTCATCTGGGCTAATCATCCAATTAATAGAGACAGACTAACAGGAGAAAATGTCCAAGACTTATTACTATGATGTACATGCTGGGCATATCATAAGATAGGAGACCTAAAATGCATTGAGCAGTTGGGGTTTACATGCTATCCTGAACAAAGGAGAAGTGGGGCAGGGGCCTGGGATTCCAAAGGAAGTAGGTAATTAACAGGTAGGAGAAAGGGCAAACATATGGTCAACAAGTTCTTGCTGGACCATCCAGCAAGAAATAGTGGGACACAGAAGGAAACAGATTTTGCTAGATTTCTTCCTGTCCATCACATATGTGCTAATTCATGTGTGCTAAAGTGGATATGCTAAGGTTCCCTTCCTGAAGCAGGATTTTCTATCTGAATTCCTTCAGGCCTGAAAGGGGAAGATGACAGATCTTTCTGAGTCTTGTTTTTTTAATAACCAGCTTAAAATCAATGTCACTAAAGGCACATTTTGGGGTGACAAAACTTTGTTCCCCTCAGGATGTCTCTGAATAGTTTTCTTAAGCATAGACATAGAACTGAAACTTATCTTAAAATGTGGTTCTCAGACTTGTGTGCATATTAGAATCACCCAGGGATCTTGTAAAAATTCCAAAGCTCAGGCCACACGCCAGTGCAATTCAATCTTAACTTCTGGAGTGAGATACAAGCGTCAGTATTTTTTTTTGAAGCTCTCCAGCTGATTCCAATATGCAGACAAGTTTGGGAACCGCTGTTTTAAATGATCGTTGGCTTAAGCCCCTTATCATCCATCAGGCAGGTAAAAAATTCACAAATTTATGAAGGTGAAGAAGAAAGACTAAATGTGCATTTTCATTCTTTGTTAACTCATCTAAGGTGTTTTTTTTTTTCCTATTCCTAAAAACAAGTAGAGATAAAATACTAGTAAGCTTAAAACCCGCTAAGCACTTATTTATGTCTTAGAGGAAATTCTAGCTTCAGCAACTAATTATGTCTCCGCTGGTTGGAACTACCTCACCTTCATAATATATGAGTAATGTGGCCCACTTTACTCACATGTGAACATGTGTGTATGAATAAATAGATGAAAGTTAAGTAATACACACAATTCTAATTTCATCATATTAGTACATGTGGAGAAGGTCACATATTTTGGGAGACATGTCATACACTGTCTCTTAAAACATAGGGTTGTCATTTAAGTTATTTAGCAGTGAAGCTCAGTTTTACACTGTGAGGATTAAATGTTAACATTTCTTGCCTGACAGCATATTCTTAGGAATCACTCAGTTGCAAAGAATTCTTCAACGATTAGAAATCCCACAGTGGAGCCTAAGAACTTCAGAACATTCTATTTCCCTTAGTTTTTCATAATCTGAAATATAAGAAATTTACTTGGATACTGAGAAAAATAGAACTTTGTTCTTCATATATAAATATATAATTACTACCTTATCAATATAAATTTCCTATAGTTGCATAGTATTACAAAAGCATGCTGTCAAATGACAAAAATAATACCATTTAGTAATGAGTTTGAAGCCATGATTCAAGGGACAACATCCATGGATTAGGGATTTACAGAACCTAACACACAGTGGAGCACTCTTCCTGAGGGAATTTTGACAAGAGTTTTATAGAGCATTAGAAGAGGCGATGAAGAAACAGAGCGTGATTGGCTCGGAGGCTGAATATTTCCAATGAGGCCAGCACATCCTGTTTTCTAAGGGTAAGGTAAGTTAGCTAAAGCTGAGTTGGAGAACTGTGATTGGAGTAGGTTAGGTTTCTTTGACAGTGAGGTGTGGGATGGAAAAATTCATTTTCCTTCTATCCTTCTAAGTTCTTCTGGCTGGGCTAATAAATTAATGTGAGACAGATTAACAGGAGGAAATGACTAAATCTATTATATAGGGTTCAGCAGAAGTAACACCATTGAGTGTGGTTGGTAGCTTACGTGAACGTCCCACCTGAGATGGACAGCAATTTGAACATTTCACCTAAAATGTCATATGGTGTGCTTAAATGTGGTATTGTTGTGTTACAGAAGTACATGCTTATGATTTTGTAATGAAAAACTTTTATGTAATAAAAAGGGGGCATTAATTGTACCAGACCCTGTATATGTGTATACTGGGGTTCCATACAAATATGGGGTTTGTAGTTTGGGACTTCAAAGGGAAGAAAGGCAGTTCACTTGGAGATAGAAAAAACAAATGTTTGGTGAATAAAGATGCTGGGCCGTCTTTAACAATAGGACACAGAGAGAACTTTGATCAAAGGGGCCTTAGTAGGTCCCCCCTGTGTATCATACACCAGTTCATATTAAACTTATAAAGTTATCTATGATTATATCTCCCTTACTGGAGGACGTTATCTATGTAAATTCTTTCAGGTCATAAGAGGGAAGTTCAAAGTTTGTTTCTGAGTCTTTTGTTTCTTGAAAATAACCAGTTTAAAATAATTAATATTCCAAAAGTTATTATTGAGGGTGGCAAACTCCGCCTCCCCTTGGAGGCATTTCCCATAAATGTGGCTGACTTAGATTTAAATTTCTGACATGGGCTGGGCCATTGGGACAACCTGCATTTAGTGGGTCCCAGTATGCAGACTACCTTTATCAATGTCCATTCAGTAATGAGTGATAATCAGGAGTTGTTAATACCTTAAATAAGAAAAAACAATTTGAGCGAAGCATGTTTATCTAATTTGTGGGTAACATGACCATTGAAAGGGATGGAAACTGTTTTATAAAATAGAATGAAAATCCCCAAAGATCTCAATAGACTGGGAAGATACAATTATACACAAGACTACAGGTTTCTTCACTTGGCTATAAAATGTCATTTGCTCAACTATACAATGGGAAAAATATGGGACTTTACAACAGTGTACATAAAAATATTTTATGAGACTTTGTTAAATCCTATATGAGTCTACAGTACAATATACATGCCAGAGAAGTACACACAATTTTAGTCTGTACCTACCCGGAGTTCTAAGTACTTCTCATAGTACACTTGGAATATGAAACTGCATTCTGAACATAATGCTCTATCAAAATAAGCTGGACCACATTCAAGTGTGACCTGGGTAAGAAAGCATCTCAAAAGCATACATACATATTAGAAATATTTGAAAAATCTAGGGATGTTTTTCTTAGAGATAAAGCAAGCATCATATAACCGTGTTTTAATAGTTAAAAGATCGTCCATGTGGAAAAGGGATTGAGCTTACTCGCATGTTCTGCTCAACCTCAGCATTTGTAATCTTCCTTCCTTGCTTAATGTTTTCTTTTTAACACATACTATTAACATACTATGTTTTTTACTTCTTATTTGTTACGTGTCCCCCCTCATCCCACTAGGATGAAAGCCATATGACAGCAGGGATTTTTATCTACTTGATTTACTTACTACTTTGTCTCTAATGCCCAGCAGAGTACCTGGCACATGGTTGATGCTTAACAAGTACTTTATTGAATGATGAATGTCCCTAAGAGATGAAACTGGGATAAATGGATGAAAGCTGCAAGGATTCAAATTTTGTCCCAGAGTAAGGGAAAACTTTGTTAAACATGTTAAAGCTTTCTGCCCTGGTTCAGAAAGTAGTGAGTACCAACCCTAGAATTGTTAAAACTTGTGCTTCCTGAGCTAAGACTTAGTAAAAATACTATAGAAGCGATGCTATACGCACACTTGATACTAGATAATCTAATTCCTTGATGAGATTTTATAATTTTGTAAAATATATTTAGATTAATTTTTTTTCTTACCGCTGAGAACCATTAAGTGCTCAGATTAAACTTACAGCTTTCTTTGCAGCATGTGCTATAACGTTATTTGGTCTTGAACTTAAAACAAGTATATTTAACAACTCTTCTTTGGGGTTATATGTCCCCCGCTTTTTTTCCAATAGCAGTGATTATGAAATGCAGACCTCTCAAAATTTGGGAACAGTTATTATAGAAACATCCCAGAAAATAAGTCCTATAGAAGATGAGAGAAGCCAGAAAGAAGGTGATCAAACAGAAGACAAACAAGTGCAAGGAAAAAGAATAGTACAAATATATTCAAATACAGATGGCAAAACCTCAAAGGTATATGACACATTTTGCTTAATTATAAGCTATGTTTTTAATTTTATCTTATGCTTTATAATTTAAGTCAAATTTTGTTGTGAGTGATTTAACTTGAATTCTTAAAAAATGAAACTTTCTGTGATATTTGCCATGCAAATAAACACTCCTTAATATTTTTCAACTCCAATTTGTTTAATAATTTTGTTTAGATAAAATAAAAATAGAAAGTATTCTCCTAAATATAAATAATAAGGTATTTATATCTCAGCCAAAATATTAAAGGTGATAATAAGCCCATTTTTGTTTTCAGGTACATGAAATATATAAAATGTGGAAAATGCTGTTTTTTATTAGCCTTTGTAATGATAAAGTTATTTAGTTTAAATCTGTAAATTTCTAGTATTTGCCTAATTTCCCAGTGTTTGAAATCTTAAAAAAAATAATGTCCCCAAAAATTAATTTTTCTAAACAACTTATTCAATAATTCTTACTGTGGATATTATCATGTCACCAAAAGGTTTACCTGTTCAGCATAAATCGGTGGAAAATAGAAGAAAGATGATTTTGTTGTAAAAAATTGCCTTTTAATTAATCTACAGTGTTATTTTAAAATCAAATCCAAAAGTTTATTTTTTGAGGCCTGGCAAAGGACTTTAGAATAAAAAGTTCCAGGATGACAAAAGTCTATTTTAGTTACCACCAGAATAAAGTTCAGATGAAAAATTATATGGGAAGTGTCTGCTAATTCATTAATTGACTGGTAAATAGATATATTTTATAAAAGCTCCTATTTTGTCACATATTACTTGGTTGGGAATTTTCTTTAGTTGTAGTCATTTATGTGCAGCACAATGAGTTTGTAAATTAAAGTAACTATATAATAAGCAAATATAGTATAAATACTTTGAATAAATCTCTGCATATAGTTTGCAGTTAGAAAAAGAATTGACCAAATTGTAGCAATTGTTTTGAAAATATTAGAACTTCTCACTAATCCCAAAGATAACCATTATTTTAACTTTAATTTAATCACTAACTTTTTCTTTATAATTTTATCTCTCTTAAAATTATGGTTAATTTTTCCTGTTTTTGAATTTTATAGATTCTATACAGTATACCTTCTTTTGTGTCTGGCTTCTTTTATTCAATATTATGTGGAGTTCAGTCACTTTTATTGTTTATTGTACTTCACTGCCTGACTATACCTCAATTTATGCATTCTTCTGCTGAATTTTGGGTTTCTTTGATTTGGATTTCCTGCAAATAATGTTGCAATGAGTATTTGTATACATATCTTCTATTGCATAAGTCTGGACGTTTCTGTAATGAAATACTAAGGGTGGAATTACTGCACCATAGATTAACTTTTTCTAAGATTTTTAATTGATAATGGTATTTTCCAAGTGTTGTACCAATTTGTACCGGCACACTATGAAAATTTTTGCTGTTCCTCTCTAACACTTGGCATGTTAATATTTCTTATCTCAACCCCTTTTGTATGTATGTTGAGGTATATTATCATGGGTTGAATTTACATTTTTGTGATTACTAATAAAATATTGAGTACTTTCTCATGATTATTGACAATATGGAATTCTTTACTAAATTTAGTAAATTCTTTAGTAAATCTTCAAGTCTCTGCCCATTTTAAAAATGAGTTGTCTCTATTTTTCTTATTTATTTTTATGAGTTTTTATATATACTATATACATATATGAACCTTTGGCTGCTTATATATATATACATTGTAGATATCTTACCATACTCCATACTATGCCTATTCAAGGCTCTTAATGTAATCTTTTGAGAAACAGAACATCCTAATTCTAATGTTGTCAACAGTAGAAAATAAAACAATCCAATTAGAAAATGGGCAAACAGCATGAGCAGACATTTCAACAAAAAGGATAAATGGATAACAAATAAGCACATATGTATAAAGATGTTCAACATCATTAATAATTAAGGAAATGTGCAGATTAACACACTGGTGAGATACACATCATTCAGAACAGCTAAAATAAAAAAAATAGTGACAATCCAAATGCTGGCAAAGATGTAGTAAAACTGGATCTCTCATGTTTCTGGTGTGAATACAAAGTGGTACAGCACTCTGGGAAACAGCAGTTTCTTTTAAAAACCTAATCATACACTTAATACACAAGCCAGCTATTTCACTCTTGGATACGTCCCACAAAAAGTGAAAATTTATGTTTACCAGAAAGACCTGGAATGAATGATCATAACAGCTTTATTTGTAATACCCAGAAACTGGCAACAATCAAAAATTTCTTTATTAGCTGAATGGTTAAATAAACTGTCATATATCCACACCATGGAATACTACCCAGTAATAAAAATGTAGAAACTGTTATCTACACAGTATCCTAGCTTTGTGATCTCAAATTTCTCATCTTGAGATGGGGCTTAGGCTTTCTTTCCTGTCATCTGGTGTTCTATGTTACTGTTTAAATAGAATTTCAAGGTCACAAGGGATTATCAATTCTTCTGTATTTTATTGGCTTCTTTGTGGATCACTTGCCTCTTGATTCCTGCTTTGACCTCATTTTTGGCCTCAGAATGTCCCTTCATATTTACCATGTTACAAAGATACTTTAACAGTTCGTATTTCAAAGCATGAGAATTTTTCTGAATTTCTGATCAGTTAACACTGAAAAGTCTAGTGCTTTTATATTTTAGGTCTAGTTAATTTGATATCAAGTCTGCTGACTAATATTTAACTTAGGTAATTGCGTTTCAAATCTTTTTACAGTGCTCTGTAATAGCACTTAAATATTAATTGAATCTTAATAAAGCAATGAGACTTTGAAAAACATATCTTACATACTGGTTCTGAAGACGTGTTCTAGTGAGACATTTCAAAATATTTTAAGAAATGAAACAGTTAGTTAGTTTAAAGGAAAGTAGCGACTTAAAAGGGAAATGTTATCTTAGATAAGGGTTTCTGGTATTTGTGTTAAAAAATCAGTTTTATTACTTACTTCAGAGCCATGCCTTATATATAATATAATTTATGTATCCGTCAACATAAAATATAGGGCTCATTGTCAAAGTAACATTGGGTCAAATTTATTTTTTCTTTCCATTTTACTGTAATTATTTATTTGCTCCCAAATTGGGACCTTTGAAAAAAAAATTTTTAAGAGTTTTCTAGGTGGATATTGTTCCTGTTTCCCAGCCAATAAAGTCATGAACAAGACCACATATTGTATTATTAAGATTTATAATATTTTGAAACATATTCCTATTTAAAATCCTGCTTTGGGAAAGCTTTTTCAAATTGGTGAAATGTTTTGGAACAAAAGTCAACGTAGATTTATATTATTTAACCTTAGTGTATTGGCATGTCATCAGGAAAACACGCAGATTGAAGGAAACTTACTTTATTATCATCAACATCATTTTAGCTTTATTTGTCAGAAGCGATTCATCAGTCTCCATGCAACAGAGAACAGTATTTGAGAAAAGGACCTAGATTCCCAGAGAATAAGTTATTAAATATTTTATTTTTGTTGCTTTTACTGTATTTACCCCAGGTTTATAAGTAGTCCCCAAGCTAAATTACTACTACTTTGGGGGTTAATTTTGTATTTGTATCTTTTGCCCTCTAAGCCAACTTTAGTGTACATATTATGTTCATTTATGAGTTATTGGTGTCAATTATAGAATTTTATTGTCTAGACATTTTAACTGCATAAATAAATACATTTAAGTGACAAAGAATTATTTATCAGGTTGGTTCACTTGACGTTATTATTGAGTAGCAATCTAATTTTTATGAAATCTTTAAATTTAGGATTATTTTCATTACAATAATGACAAAAAGCCAACTTTTCAAAAAAAGAATGGTAATATTCAGAAGAGTTCACTTACAGCAGTTCCTGCCGGAGGTAAGAATTCATATATAATTAACAGTGTCTTTGTAATTTAATGTGATTTTTAAAATACTATGGACAACATTATTTTTATATAACAGTTACATTTTTCTCAGTTAACAGGGAAAAATGGAAAAATAAAACTGTCCGGAAATCAAGTAACAATATTATTTTATTACGAGAAAGGATTATATCCTTGCAACAACAAATCAGTGTACTTCAGAATGCCAAAAAAGCAGCAGAATTATCTGTTAAAGAATATAAAGAAGTGAATGAAAAGCTTCTTCATCAGCAGCAAGTATCTGATCAACGATTTCAGACAAGCAGACAGGCAATAAAGGTAAAGGGAACTTTAAAAATAAATTATAATAGACTATAACTATATATATATTAGTTTTACATGTGTTTTTTGGTTCATATTTGTGTTAGACATGTCTGTGAGTTTAAAAAAATTTCCAGGCACTGCTAACTAATATAATTACTTTTATACCTAGACTTTTAAAAATATGGTCATATTAATGAACAAACTTTATTAGGGAGAGAATTCAAGTCAAAAAGTCAAACACTTTACTAGCATCACTGTTTTACTTAACAATTGTATATATTTATTGCATTATAATTTATTTTAAATTATCTTAACAATTTTATATATTTATTTATAAATTTAACAATTTATAACAATTTTATATATTTATTGCATAACAATTTTATATCTTAACAATTGTATATATTTATTGCATTATAATTTATTTTAAACATAGACTTCCTAAATGCATATAGTGTACCCATTTGCCCATGTCTAAAACTTTTAATTTATCATTATACTTGTAAATCACATTATTGAATGATAATTGCCTCAGTTTCTATTTGCAATACTTGTATTTCTATTACTAGTTTAAAATGTGATGATTTTAATATAAAAATCTATATTAATATGTTCCTATAACTTATTTGTGCCTCTTTTATTTAGTGAATGGAGCTTTCTGTAACAATTTTTGGACATATTATACCTTATTGATGGTTGTCGTAATGAAATCTTACTTAGAGCAAATGAAAAAGTTTTTTTCTTAAGTCTCCATTCCTAAAGGTATTTGTTTGTATAAAGAATGAATTTTGGAAATTTGTTGTTTTACACAGAATTCTTTCAAACATTTTTAGAAAGAAATTTTTAAATCACAATCACAAAAATTTTTAATGATATTGGATTGGCCAAAAAGCTCATATGCTGTTTCCATAAAATGAAAGACACACTTTTCATTTTCACCCATAACTTTATTGATTTGGATATCTTGAGTATGGCGGCTATCTCCCATGTGGAATAACATTGATTGTTCTTAATTAATGTCTCAATTTGATTACTATCAACTTCAACTGGTCTTCAGTCCGACCATGGAGCATCATCCAGTGAGAAATTTGCAGCACAAAACTTTACAAACCACTTCTGACATGTTTGATCAGTCACAGCATCTTCTCCACACATTGCACAATAATTTTTTTGTTTCAGTTGCGTTTTTACCTGTCTTGAAATAATAAAGCATAATATGCTGAAAATGATGCATATTTTCTTCCATCTTCAATATTAAAATGTCTGAACAAAAATTCACCAGTTTTGATAAGTTATCTTTTAAATGCATGCTAATATTACAGCCATAACAATACAATCTAACAAAGTTGTTTCAAATGAAGTTAAAGCAGCTGAGCGCTACTAGAACCATCTTATGGAAAAAAACCCTAATGAACTTTTTGACCAACCCAATACTTAAATTCTCTACTTCCAATATCTAGCAGTTTGATTCAAGCAATACTCAGAATAGTTTTATTAATAAAGAACTTAATGTTATACTCGTTATACTAACAAGAAGAGTTTTGGCTTTATTCCAAGGTAGCCTTATACCCAAACCTGATCCCTGTTCCCGATATATGAGGTCTGTCCAGAAGGTAATATGAAAAATAGAGACATTTATTGAAGAAGATACACGGTGCAAGAAATATTGTACATAGGACAATGATGCCTCAGTTCCCCTCAAAGTAGGCACCTTGGGACCTCACACAGTTCTCTCAGTTGCTATCAGCTGCCCTGTCATACTCTCCTGAATCTCACTATAGGTTTGAAATCTCTTCCCTTTCAAAAATGAGTTTAGTTTTGGGAAAAGCCAGAAGTCACAGGGTGTCAAATCTAGGCTGTAGGGGGACTGAGTCACATAGGTGATTTGATGTTTTGCCAAAAGACTGCATAAGATGCAATGTATGAGCAAGTGTGTAGTCAGTGAGGCTGCCAGTTACCAGTTGCCCATAGCTACAGCCTTCTGACTCATTCCAGTAGTTTCTGTGGAGAAATGTTCAAGATTAAGACAAGATTTGATGCAGATTCATTGCCCTACTCGTTTTGTTTCTTTATTTTTTCTTTTTATTTATTTATTTTTAAATAGTTGTTCTATTATGATAGTCCCAATTTTACCCCCATTGCTCTCCCTTGCCCCGCCCCCCCCAACAGTCAATCCCCACCCAGTTGTCCATGTCCCTCGGTCATTTATTCTTGTTCTTTAACTAAGACCTTTCCCTTCTTTCCCCCCTTATCCCCCTTCCCGCACCCTTCTGGTCCCTGTCAGCCTTTTCCTTGTTTCCATGCCTCTGGTTCTCTTTTACTCACTTGCTTGTTTTCTTAATTAGGTTCCACTTATAGGTGAGAACATATGGTATTTGTCTTTCACCACACGGATTATTTCACTTAGTGTACTGTCTCCAGTTCCATCCATGCTCTCTAGAAGGGTAGGAGTTCCATCTTTCTGTTGGGTAGTATTCCATTGGGTAAATGTACCAGTTTTTTGATCCACTCATTTACTGAAGGGCACTTAGACAGTTTCGGGCACTTAGACAGTTTCCAGCACTTGGCCATTGTAAATAAGGCTGCTGTGAACATTGGGGTGCATAGATTCTTTTGAATTGGTATTTAAGGATTCTTAGGGTATAAGCCCAGCAGTGGAATCGCTGGATCAAAAGGCAGTTCTATGTTTAGTTTTCCTGAAGAAGTTCCATACTGTTTCCCACAGTGACTGCACTGGTCTGCATTCCCACCAACAGTGCACTAGGGGACCCTTTTTGCCATGGCCTCACCGGCACTTGTTTGTTGATTTCTTAATATGGCCATTCTGACTGGTGTGAGGTGGTACCTCAGGGTGGTTTTAATTTGCATCTCTCTGCTGGCTGGTGATGTTGAGCGTCCTTTCACATACCTATGGGCCCTGTGTATGTCCTCCTTGGAGAAGTGTCTGTTCAGGTCCATTGCCCATTTTTTAATCACGTTGTTTGTCTTGCTGGCATTGAGTCATATGGGTTATTCATGTATTTTAGAGATCAAACCCTTATCTGAGATATCGTTGGCAAATATGTTTTCCCATACAGTTGGTTCCCTTTTCATTTCGATGTTTTCTTTAGTTGTGCAGAAGCTTTTTAATTTGATATAGTCCCATTTGTTTATTCTTTCCTTTATTTCCCATGCCCTAGAGGATGTATCGGCAACAATATTGCTGTGTGAGATAACTGAACTTTTACTGCCTATGTGTTCCTCTAGGACCTTTATGGAGTTGCAGCTCATGTTTAAGTCTTTCATCCATTTTAAGTTTATTCTGGTGTATGGCAGTCTATTTTCATTTTTTTGCATGTACTACTCCAGTTCTCCCAGCACCATTTATTGAAGATGCTGTTTTTACTCCATTGTATACTCATGCTCCCTTTGTCAAATATTAATTGGCCATAGAGATATGGGTTTATTTCTGGGCTCTCTATTCTGTTCCATTGATATAGATGTCTGTTCTTATGATAGTACTAGACTGCTGTGATTACAGTGGCCTTATAGTATAGTTTGATATCAGTTATTGTGATCCCTCCTACTTCGTCCTTCTTTCTCAAGATTGCTGGTGGTATTTGGGGTCATTATTGGTCCCATATAAATTTTTGAAATATTTGTTCTAAATCTGTGAAATACGTTATTGTTATTTTAATAGGGATTACATTGAATCTATCGATTGGTTTGGGCAGTATGAACATTTTAATGATGTTGATTCTTCCAATCCATGAACCAATACATTCTTCCATTTGTTTGTGTCTTCCTTAATTTCTTTCTTTTGTGTTCCGTAGTTTTCTGAATACAGACCTTTTGCCTCCTTGGTTAAGTTTATTCCTAGGTACTTTATTTTTCTTATTGCTCCAGTAAATGGAATTTTTTTTCCTAGTTTCTATTTCTTATTATTTCATTGTTGGTGTACAAAAATGCCTTCAACTTCTAAATATTGACTTTGTATCCTGGTACTTTGCTGAATTTACATATTAGGTTGAGTAGTTTTATGGTGGAGCCTATAGGATTTTCTATTTAGACTATCCTGTTGTTTGCAAATAATAACAGTTTTACTTCCTCCTTTTCAATTTGGATGCCTCATTTCTTTTTCCTGTCTGATCACTGTGGCTAGAACTTCCAATACTATGTTTAATAAAAGTGGTGAAAGTGGACATCCTTACCTTGTTCCTGATCTTAGGGGGAAAGTTTTTAGGCTGAGTATGATATTGGCTGTAGGTGTTTAATATGTGGCCTTTATTATGTTGAGGTATGCTCCCTCTATTTCCACTTTGCTTAGCATTTTTATCATAAATGGGTGCTGTACTTTATCAAATACTTTTTCAGAGTCTATTGATATGATCATGTCTTTTTTGTCATTCATTTTGTTTATGTGGTATATTACATTTATTAATTTATGAATATTATACCATCCTTGCATCCCTGGAATGAATCCCACTTGATTGTGGTGTATGATCTTTTTAATGTATTGCTGGATCTGGTCTGCCAATATTTTGTTGAGGATTTTAGGATCTTTGTTCATCAGTGATACTGGTCTGTAGTTTTCTCTCTTTGTTGTGTCTTACCTGATTTTGGAATTAGGTTAATACTGGCCTCATAAAAAGAGTTTGGGAAACTTCCATCTTTGAATTTTTTGGAATTGTTTGTGAAGTTATCAGTGATAGTTTTTCTTTGAATGTTTGGTAAAATTTGCCTGTGAAGCCATCCGGTCCAGGGCTTTTGTGTGCTGGGTGTTTTTTTATTATTATTTCAGTATCAGTAGTTGTTATTGATCTATTCAGGCTTTCTGCTTTTTCTTGATTCAGTTTTGGAAGATCATATATTTCTAGAAATTTGTTTATTTCACCCAGGTTGTCAAATTTCTTGGCATATAGTTGTTCATAGTAATTTCTTACAATTCTTTGTATTTCTGTGGTATCCTCTTCTCCTGTTTCATTTCCGATTTTATTTATTTGGGTCCTCTCTCTTTTTTCTTTATGAGTCTGGTTAAAGGCTTGTAAATTTTGTTTACCTTTTCAAAGAACCAGCTACTGGATTTATTGATGCTTTGGATTGTTCTTTTAGTCTATATATCATTTAATTCAGCTCTGATCTCAATTATTTCCTTCTATCTACTAGCCCTTTATCCCTTACTGCCTTTAATATTCTCTTCGTCTTTAAATTTTGCATTTTTATTATGACATGTCTTGGAGTAGTCCTCTTTGATTTATCTTGATTGGGACCTCTGTGCTTCCTGGACTTGTATGATTTCTTCTCTCATCAAGTTAGGGAAGTTTTCTGTCATTGGTTTTTCAGACAGGTTTTCTATCCCTTGCTCCTCTTCTTCTCCTTCTGGTATTCCTGTGATGTGGATATTATTATATTTCATATTCTGTTGCAGCTCCCTTAAAATCTCTTCATTTTGTTGTTCTGTGTGGAAATTTTTTTCTAACTTGTCTTCCAGCTCACACATTCAATCCTCTGCTTCATCTAGCCTGTTTTTCATTCCTTCTACTGTGTTCTTTAATTCAGAAATTGTATTCTTCATTTCCTCCTGGCTTTTACTGATAGTTTCTATGTTCTTTTTCAGCCCTATGCTGATGTAGTTTACAGTGAGTTCCTTGTAGCTTCCCTGTAGTTCTTTGTAGTTATCACTGAGCTCATTGAGTTTCCTTATAACCATTATTTTGAGCTCAGTTTCTTAAAGTGTGCTTGCCTCTATTTCACTGAGTACTCTTTCTGGGAATTCCTCTTTTCCTTTTGTTTGGGGGTTGTGTCTTTGTCTCCCCATTTTAGGGAAGACTCTTCTTGTTTGTTTCTGCTTCTTAGATTGATTTGCTTTGACTCGCAGTCTTCATGGCGTGAACTTCTATGGTAGGAGACCTGTGAGATTCAATGGTGCAATTTCCTTGATCTTCTGAACTTGATGCTCTTGGGATGCCCTCAATGCCAATTATGTTGGCTCTCTGGTTGTAATTAGGTTTTGATTGTTGCTGGGTTGTTCTTTGGTGTGTCCTTCCCTCCAGCTGACTGAGTCACTCTGCCCACTACATCTTGTATGCTGTTGTGCAGGTACTGCCAGAATAAAACCACAAAGCCTAAGAAACAAACCCACATCTGCAAAAATAACCCCCACCCACAATTCCACTATCAACAGCCAACAAACCAGTATTAATAAGGATGTGCAGAGATTAAGACTATTATAAGAAAGAAGAAATGAATATGAGACGACTAACTGAAAAAAATGATTTTGAGAGGATAGAGGGAAGAGAATTAATAATAGTAGGGAACTGGGGCAAGGGGAAGAGAGAAAGTAAAATTTACATCATAAATAAAAAAGGGAATGAAGAAGATGGAATGGAGCAAGAGAAGGGAAGCATATACTATAACATTAAACAGAAATTTAAAAAAGTAAAGTGAGAGAGGGAAAGAAAAATGAAAAAATAAGTAAATAAAATTTTTTAAAAAAGAACCAAATTGGAGAAAAAGATCTGCCACCACACTATCAACACAAATGAACTAAGATTAATATAAGTGTGATGGGAGTAAGAGGGAAAAAGCTTAGAAAAAGAAAGAAAGAAAAGCTTAAGAGATGTACAGAGGAAATTGAAGTGATTTTGAGATGATAGAGGGAGAAGGAATACTAAGAGTGAGGAACAAAAGCCAGGCTACAATGAGGGAAAAATTAAAATTTGAGATGAAGAAAAGAAAGGGCAGGATGAAGGCTGAATGGAGTAGGAGAGGGGAATGGTAAAACTTGAGATTTAAAATACCAAAATAGTGAAGATATAGAGATAAAATTGAAGAAATGCAATAACAACCACCCTATCCATAACAAATGAGCAAAGACTGATAAAGGAGGAGAGAGAACACAGGTAGTTTAAGAGTGGGGAAAAGAAGGTGAGATGACCAATGACAAGAAAAATGTTTTTGAGAGGTTGAAAGGGGGAGATATATTAAGAGTGTTGAATGGAAACAAGTTGCCAAGAAACAAGCAAGAGAAAAGACAAAATTTGAAATGAAAATAAGAAGAAAGAAGGTGAAATTGGGTAAAAGAACAGAGGAGCAAAATGTGAGATTTGAAATAAACTATAATATGAAATCTAGGGACATAATATGCACTAACTTGAAGCACAAGAAATGAATGTTAAAAAACTATGGAGGAGAGAAAATATCACAAATCATGAAGAAGACTAGTGGATTTCATCTTGGTAGCATCTAGTATTTACTACTGTTTTTTCTTTCTGGATCTGCCTCTGGTGATGTCAGGTAGTGTCCCAGTCTGGCCTTAGGCAGCCGGTTTGAGACTACCAGGAATCCACTTTCTATGGTTGATTCCTTCAGTTGTTAATGTAGTCACTTTGTAATCAGCAGTCAGGCTTAAGCACCACAGGGTGGAGCAGAATAATTCCTGTGGGCAGGGCTGTTGCTTCCCCTCAGACTGTTGTCACTCAGAAGCAGGTGGTCTGCCTGAATAAGATGGCTCCTGCCCTATGGGGGATGACTCAGCACCAGGATCCTGGCAGCTGCTATCTCAGTTCTCTCTGCAAAGCCACCAGCCCCACTTTCTCCTCAAGCATTTCTAGTCCTCTCTGCCCTTCCTTTGCCAGAGCCCAGGGTAAGTGGCTACAAATGAAATTTAATGTAGTTATCCCTTTAAAAGGCTCTCTATGTCTCCAGCTGTCTGTCCCTGGCAGAGAGAAACCCTGCCACTTTTCATAGCTAGATGTTATCTGGGTAGTTTTCAGGCTCTGGTGCTATAGAATGGGGATCCCAGCTTGGTGTTTAGACCCCATGCTTCTCAGGGAGAACACCCTTACCACTGAAATATTCCTCCGGCACATCAGCTGCCATCTGTGGGAGCCCAGGCAACCCTCTTGCATCTCCTTTGCACTTCCTACCAGTCACGTTGTGGTGAAACTGTTTCTTCTGTACATGGTTATAAGGCTTTATTCCCGCTGTTGTTCAGTTGTTTATTCTGGATGATTTGTCCACAATTTAGTTGTAATTCCAGATCGTTACTGGGGGGAGGTTAGTGTAGCTTCCACTTATTCCTCCACCATCTTGGATCTTAGTCATTTTGAATGTGATGGCCACACAGCACACATTCTCACTCAATGGCATCTACTGCTCCTACTGACTAGTACAGGGAAGTTGTCATTGTTCATGTGTGTGCATTCCAGTCCAGTCTTCTTAGCTACTAGGTTACATCTATGTGGCACAAATTGTTCTCGTTATATTAACAATTGCAGGACATTTTTCAGACAGACCTCATATATGGTTCAGTTGGTTAATAATGATGTGGAGCTCATCCATATCCAGTTATTGAGAGTAAAGTATTGAAATCATCCACTCTTATTATTTTTGTAATCGGTAAGAAGTAATTCACATACTGTACAATTCTTTCACTTAATTCAGTGGTTATTACAATACTGAAAAAGTTATACAACTATCACCAAAATCAATTTTAGAACACTTTATAACCTCAAAAATAGACCTTGTACCCTTTAGCTATCATCCTTTCATTCCCCCATCTCTCCAAACCCTAAGCAACCATTCTTCTATGTGGTTTTGCCTATTCTAGACATTTCATATAGATGGAATCATACAATTTGTGGGCTTTGTGTCTAGCTTCTTTCACTTAGCATAATGTTTCCAAAATCTTCCAAGTTATAGAATGTATCACTATGAATGTAAGGACTTTGAAAATTTACTCCTCCATAAAAACAATAAAAACAGGCCAAAAAAAGTCAGGAAATCAGTATTTTCATAACACTGGGTACACAATCTAATCTTCCTAGAGGTAATGTAATATTCTTAAGGCAATTAATTGATGACTTGAAGTTACAAATTTCTAATCCCTTATTAAAATAAGGGGACTAAATGGTAATGGAAAAATATATAATAAAGATTAAATAAAATGATTGAAAATTAAATTTCTTATTAAAATGATTCAAAATCAAATAAAAGTGTATTACATGAAAACTATAAAGCATTTTATTATGACTTTGTGCATTTTGAGGAACACTTACATTCCTCTCTGAAACTCTGTAAATTAACCAAACCCTTGTAACAATCTAGGGAATGTTTACTCAAAAATAAAAATAAAACAAAACAAAAAAACAGCTGATCTAAATAAGAACAGGAAACTTGTGACATTTTAATTTTCTTTAGTTCCATCCTCCACTCTCTCAGCTCAGCAGTAGCCTGGGAAATATGATGGTCTATATTCCCATACAGCCTGGAAACTTCCAGAAAAAACAGAATGGAGCTGGAGCACCTTTAAGCCCTATTCCCAAATAATTGTCATCATCTGACCTGCCCAGTGGTTCCCTGGAAGACCCTATTTAAAAAGATGATTCTGATCTCTTTCAGTATGAACTGCCTTCTTCCAGGGGTAGAGGAGGGAGTAGTGGTAAGGAGATGGTATTATCCAAAACAAGTACAAGCAAATGTTTTTACTCCAGTCTCCCTGGGGTAATGGATTCTAGGTTAGGTCAATCGATATATTAACTAAATAGCTTAAAAGGAAGAGCTGGGAATGAGATGTTCATAAAAGTTTTGAAAGGCTCCGACATGATCCTGAGGATTTGCAGGACACATGCATTCATAGAGCTGTGTGCATGCTCAGGAAGAAATGAGGAAACCTGCGCTCTCGCCTCTGGCTTACCACAAGGCTCTGTACAAGGAGATGGTAAGTTTTAAGGCAGTATTGTTCATAGCTGCATTTTTAATAATATCCAAAAGGTATAAACAACCTAAATGCCCATTAGTTAAGGAATGGATAAACAAATTATGATACATACATACAAGAGAATATTGTTAAACCACAAAGAATAATGAAGCATTGATACATCTTACAACATAGATAAACCTTAAAAACATTAAACCTAGTGAAAGAAGCACGTCACAGAAGACCACATATTATGTGATTCTATATGAATAAGCAAATCTGTAGAGACAGAAAGATTAGTAAATGCTTCAGACTGGGAGGGGCAGAAGAATATGGGGGTGATTGCTATAGTATACAGGTTTCTTTTTAAGGTGAAAATGTTCTAAAATTGACTTTGGTCATAGTTGAACATATCTGTGAATATACTAAAAACATTGATTTGTACACCTTAAATGGGTGAATAATGTGGTATGTGAATTTATCTCAGTAAACCTTTTGTAAAAAATATTGGTTTTAAATAGGAAAATAAAAGACAAGTAGTAGTAGCAGCAGAATAAATTTTGCTGATAATACATTCATTGGTGACAAAATAATATAATAAAAATTATTATTCAAATTAATAAAGCCTACTGCCAACATAAAAATTTATTAGATAATACATGTTATGGTATAATAGAAGAGCGATATAACATCTTTAGATATGTTAAGAACCTACTATTACATGAAGCACTTCAATTATTAACAACTTTGACAAAGTAAAATATATTTAAGTTTAATTTCTTAAAATTAGTCTCTAATTAAAACAATGTATTTTCTTTCCCTAATATATTCAATTCCCTATTGCAAAAATGAACAGGGAATAGAAATATATTAAAGATAACAATATTGATCAGCTTTTCCCGTTTGGAATGCTCAGTTCTTTGACTTAAGAAAGTAACTCTTAATTCATCTGAAAAGTGGAAAATGAGTCCCAAATCTAAAAAATAACAAGGTGTAAATGTCAACTGTTTTTGTTTCAGTAATACTGAACTGTATTATGACCGTGGAAGTTTCTTTATAATCACATATGTGTCTCTGTGTGTCATCATACAGACATAAACAGCATTGACTCACAGAGGCAAACTATCAGAATCCATCATATAAAAGAAAATGAAACTTTGCCCATAAATGTACTTTTTAGAAACTCTTTTGAATGTTTTGTTTTAGATAGTAAATAATATGTATATCAACTGATAGATATCAAATGTAAATGTTTATGAAATTTTACATACTATAAAATTTATTTTTAGAAAGCTCTCTCCTGAAATGTTTAGATAAAGCAGAATAATCCATATCATTTATTCATGTGAGTTATTTTATTAAGTTTTCTCTCTGTGTTTAAATAACAAAATAGATTTTAAGAGGTGTATTATTGCTATAGATTGAATTATGCCCCCCAAAATTCATATGTTGAAGTCCTAGTCCCCAGTGTTATGGAATTTGGAGAAGGGGTTTGGGGGAGGTAATTAGGTTTAGATTAGGTCATGAGGAAGGGGTTCTCATGATGGGCTTTGTGCCCTTATCATGAGAGAAGAGACACCAGAGCTCCATCTTTCTACCATGGAGTGACAGAGTGAGAAAGTAACTGTCTGCAAGCCAGAAAGAGAACTTCGTCAGAGCCTGACCATGCTGGCATTCCGATCTCATAGTTCCAGGTTCCAGAACTGTGAGAAATTAAATGGCTGTTGTTTAAAGCACCAGGTCTTTGTTTTCTTTTTTTTAAATCTTCACCCGAGATGTGTTTATTGATTTATTGATTTTGGAGAGAGAGGAAGGGAGAGAGAGAGAAAGAAACATCGATGTAAGAGAAGCATTGATTGGTTGCCTCCTATACATGCCTCCACGAGGGATCAAATCCTCAGCCTTGGTATGTGCACTGACCGGGAATAAAACTAACAACCTTTTAGTGTATGGCACAATGCTCCAACCAACTGAACCACCCAGCCAGGGCTACCTTTTTTTTTTTTTAGTTTTTTTTTCCTTATTATAGCAACCCAAGTGGACTAACACAGATTTTGGTACTGGGAGTTAGGTGCCATTGTAACAAATACCTAAAAATGTGGAGGCAGCTTTGGATAATGGGTAGATGGTGGAAGAGTTTTGAGATGGATACTAGAGATTAGGGACATTCTGGGGACATTCTGGGGACATTCTGGGGATAAAAGGTATTCTGGGGAGGTCTCAGATGGAAATGTTATTAAAAAATAGAGGAAAGGCAATTATTTTCTTGGCTGAAGCATGTTCTAGTGTTTTGCAGAAGGTAGAACTTGTAAGCATTGAATTGTATTTTTTTACTAAGACTTTAATTTTTTGTAGGTGCTTTAGGTTTATAGCAAAATTGAGGGGGAGGTATAGAGATTTCCCACATATCTCCTGCTCCCACACATGTGTAGACTCCCCTCTTATCAATATCTCCACCAGAGAGGAACATTTATTATAATTGACAAACCTACCTTGATACATCATAATCACCCAAAGCACATAGTATACCTTTAAAGTTCACTCTGTTGTACATTCTTTGGGTTTGGACAAATGTATAATGATGTATCCATTTTCACTGTCCTAAAAGTGTTCTGTGCTATTATTTGTCACTCCCCGCAATCCCAGACAACCACTGTTCCTTTTACTGTATCCATAGTTTTGCCTTTTCAGGAGTGTCACATACAAAGATACTGGAGTTTGGTTCCAGAGCACCATAATAAAACAAGTAATGCAGTAAAGCAAATCATAATTTTCTTGCTGGCAGAGGGTCTTTCCTTCAGTTTAAAAAAAAATGCAACATCTGTGAAGCACGATAAAGCAAAGTGAAATAAAATGAGGTATTCCTGTAGTTGGAATCATACAATATGGAGGCTTTTCAGATTGGCATATTTCTCTTGGTAATATACACTTAGGGTTCCTCCATGTATTTACATAACTCAGTAGTTCATTTCTTTTAATGCTGAATAATAGTCCATTGTCTGGATGCATTACAGTTTATGTATCTATTTACCTACTGAAAGAGATCTTGATTACTTTCTGGCAATTACATGATTACATGCTCTGGCAATTAAGAATAAAGGTGCTAAAAACATCTATTTGCAGGTTTTTGTGTGTACATAGGTTTTCAATACTTTGGGGTAAATACCAAGGAATGTAATTGCTGAATCATATGGTAAGATCTGTTTAGTTTTGTAAGAAACCCCCAAACTGTCTTCCAAAGTCTGTACCATTTTGTGCTCACCAGCTACGAATGAGATTCATATTACTTCACATTCTCGCCAGCCTTTGGTGGGGTCAGTGTAATTTTGGCCATGTTAATAGATGTGCAGTGGTATCTCTACATATGATATAGAACATCTTTTTTTAATGCTTATTTGCCATCTGTTTATCTTCTTTGATAAGTTATTTGCTTGGGTCTCTTGCCCATTTTTAAAATTGGGTTGCTTATTTTCTTACTGCTGAGTTTTAAGTGTTCTTTGTATATTTTGGATAATAGTCCTTCATCTGGTATGTTTTTTGCTAGTATTTTCTCCCAGTCTGTGGCAGAATTGACAGAATGGGTCTTCTCATTCTCTCAATATTTTCTTTCACAGAGAAGATTTTAATAATAATGAATTCTAGCTTATCAAATATATTTTCATAGATCATACCTTTGGTTTTGTGTCTAAAAAGTGATCATCATACCCAATGTCATTTAGATGTTTCCTATGTTATCTCGTAAGAGTTTTTCAGTTTTGCATTTTACGTTAAGTTCTGTGATCCATTTCGAATGCATTTTTTGAAGGGCATAAAAATTATGTCTAGATTCATTTTCTTGCCTGTAGATAGTCAGTTTTTCTAGCACAATTTGTAGGAAAGTTTGTCTTATCTCCATTATATTGCCTTTGCTGTTTTTGGTAAAGATCAGTTGACTATACTTACATGGGTCTATATCTGGGCCCTCTGTTCTGTTCCATTAACTTTTTCCCCCAAAACACACTGTATTGGTTAACTATAGTTTTGAAATTAGGTTGTTTAAGTCTTCCAACTTTGTTTTTCTGCCATCAGTATTGTGTTGACTAATCTGAGCCTTTTGCCTTTTCATGTAAACTTTAGAATCAGTTCGTTAATGTCCATATCCTGAGATTTTGTTTGGGATTGCAATGAATTTATAGATGAAATTGGGAAGAAATGACATCTTGACAGTATTGTGTCTTTCTGTCCATGAACACAGAACATGTCTTCATTTATTTAGCTCCTCTTTAATTTCTTTAATCAGAGTTTTCATTTTTAAGTTTTGCTCACATAGACCCTGTACAAATTTTGTTAGATATATATTGAAGTATTTCCTTTTTAGGGATGCTAATGTAGATAGTGTTTTGCTTTTAATTTCAAATCCCAATTGTTCATTGCCAGGGTATAGGAAATGGATTGACTTTTGTAGGATACCTTGTATCCAATAACGATGCTATCTATAATCACTTATTTGGCCCAGGAGGTTTGTTTTTCTTTTTCAATCCTTTTGGGTTTTCTACAAAAACAATTACATTATCAGCAAAAATAGACAGCTTTATTTATTCCTTTCCAATTTATATACCTTCTATTTCCTTTACTTGTCAAATTGACTTAGCTAAGACTCCCAGTATGATGAAAAGCCATGGTGAGAAGAGATGTCTTTGCCTTGTTCCTGATCTTAGTGGGAAAGCTTCAAGTTTCTTTCCATTGAGTGTGATGTTACCTGTAGGGTATTGGTAGACACTCTTTATCAAGTTGAGGTTGTTACCCTCTGTTCCTAATTACCTAATTTTTATCTCATATGAGTGTTGGATTTTGTCAAGTGCTTTTCTGAAACTGTTGATATAATTGTGTGATTTTTAATTTTTAGCCTGTTAATCTGAAGTACTACATTAATTGATTTTCAAATTTTGAACAGTCTTGGATTCCTGGGATAAACCCCACTTGTTCATGGTGTATGGTTCTTTTTATACATAGTTGGATTTGATTTTCTAATATGTTGTGGAAGATTTTTACATCTATGTTCCTGAGAGGTATTGGTCTATAGTATTCCTTTCTTGTATGTTTTTGTCTGGTTTTGGTATTAGGGGAATTCTCATGTCATAGAATGAGGTAGGAAGTATTCCCTCTGCTCCTATCCTTAGAAAGAGATTGTAGAGTATTGGTATTATTTTTTCCTTAAAAGTTTAATAAAATTCACCAGTGAACCATATGGCCGTGCTGCCTTTCTTTTTAGAAGGTTATTAATTATTGATTCAGTTTCCTTAATAGATACAGGTTTCTCTTCCTGTGTGAGTTTTGGCACGTTATGTGTTTCGTGGAATTGGTTTATTTTATCTAAGTTATCAAATTTGTGGGCATAGAGTTGTTCATAGTATTCTTTCATTATTAATTTAATGTTCAAGGATCTGTGGTTCTATCCCCTCTGTCAATTCTAATAATAATTTGTGTCCCCTCTTTTTTTCTTAGCTATTCTGACTAGGGGCAATCAATTCTCTTAATCTTTCCAAAGGGCCAGCTTTTGGTTTTATTTATCATTGACTTCTGTTTTCAACTTCATTGACTTCTGCTATAATTTTTTTCCTTTGTTTTTTTTCTTTTTTCTTTCCTCCCTCCCTCCCTCCCTCCCTCCCTCCTTTCCTTCCTTCCTTTCCTCTCCTTCTTCTCCTTCTCTCTTTTTTAAATTAAATTAAATTTAATTTTAAGTATATTTTATTGATTATGCCATTACAGTTGTCCCATTTTTTTCTCCCCTTTATTCCCCTCCTCCCTGCACACCCCCTCCCACCAGCATTCCTCCACTAAGTTCATGTCCATGGGTCATACATATAAGTTCTTTGGCTTCTCCTTTTCCTATACTAATCTTAACCTCCCCCTGTCTATTTTGTACCTACCATTTATGATTCTTATTCCCTGTACGTTTAACCCCATTCTCCCCCCTTCCCCTCCCCCCGATAACCTCCCATGTGATCTCCATTTCTGTGATTCTGTTTCTGTTCTAGCAGTTTGCTTAGTTTGTTTTCGTTTTTGTTTTTTTAGGTTTAATTGTTGATAGTTGTGAGTTTGTTGTATTTTACTGTTCATATTTTTTATCATCTTCTTTTTCTTAGAATAGTCCCCTTAATATTTCATTTAATAAGGGCTTGGTGATGATGAACTCCTTTAACTTGACCTTATCTGGGAAGATTAACTTGACCTTATCAGCCCTTCCATTCTAAATGGTAGCTTTGCTGGATAGAGTATTCTTGGATGTAGGCCCTTGCCTTTCATGACTTTGAATACTTTTTTCTAGCCCCTTCTTGCCTGCAAGATTTCTTTTGAGAAATCAGCTTATAGCTTTTTATAGCCTTAGGGGAACTCCTTTATAGATAACTGTCTCCTTTTCTCTTGCTGCTTTTAAGATTCTCTCCTTATCTTTAAACTTGGGTAATGTAATGATGATGTGCCTTGGCGTGTGCTGCCTTGGGTCCAACTTCTTTAGGACTCCCTGAGCTTTCTGGACTCCCTGGAAGTCTATTTCCTTTGCCAGACTGGGGAAGTTCTCCATTATTTTTCAAATAAGTGATCAATTTCTTGCTCTTTCTCTTCTCCTTCAGGCACCCCTATGATTCAGATGTTGGAACATTTAAAGTTGTCCCAGAGGTTCCTCAGCATCTCTTAAGTTTTTCGAATTCTTGTTTCTTCATTCTGTTCCAGTTGAATGTTTCTTTCTTTCTGCTCCAAATCGTTGATTTGAGTCCCGGTTTCCTTCCCTTCACTGTTGGTTCCCTGTATATTTTTCTTTATTTCACTTTGCACAGCCTTCCCTTTTTCCTCCCTTTTGCGAACATACTCCACCAATTCTGTGAGCAACCAGATTACCAGTTTTGAACTCTGCATCTGTTAGGTTGGCTCTCTCTTCATTGCTTAGTTCTGTTTTTGGAGCTTTGATCTGTTCTTTCCTTTGGGCCATATTTTTTTTACCTTGGGTCACCTATTATGTTGTGAGGGGCGGAGCCTTAGGTATTCACCAGGGCAGGGCAACCCACGTCACTGCCTTGTGGTGCTGTATGTTGGGGAGGGGTCAGAGAGGGAACCATGCCCCTTGCTTAGCTCTTGGCTGGCTTTCAGTCACTTCCCCCACTGTCCATAAGCAAATCCGGCCCTTCTATTGCTAATTCCCAGGTGGGTGGGTTTGTGTACATTCTAGGACCCTGTGGGTTTCTCAGATGAGCTCTCCTATGAGACTGGCCATTTCTCCTGCTGCTATAACCCCCACAGATTTTTACCGGTAGAGGTTTTGAGGCTGTTTTCCTGTGCCAGAACCCTGGGTTGCATGGTCTCTCTCGCTCCCTAGTTGTTCCTCCTGGCTTATCAGCCTGCAAATGTGCGACTGCCTTGCCCACCAGCCACTGCCTTGCAGTGTCCTCTCCACCCTGGCTGCCCTCCTACCGGTCTGAGTGTTTCTTCTTTAGCTCCTTGATTGTCCGACTTCATACAGTTTGATTTTCTGGCAGTTCCGGTTATTTTTTGTTTTTAAAATTGTTGTCCTTCTTTTGGTTGTGTGAGGAGACAAAGTGTATCTACCTGCGCCTCCATCTTGGCCGGAAGTGTTTTCCTTCCTTCTTTCCTTTCTCCTTCCCTCCTTCCTTCCTTCCCTCCCTCCCTCCCTCACTCCCTCCCTTCCTCCCTCCCTCCCTTCCTCCCTCCCTCCCTCCCTCCCTTCCTTCCCTTCCTCCCTTCCTTTCTCTCTTTCTTTCTTTCTTTCTTTCTTTCTTTCTTTCTTTCTTTCTTTCTTTCTTTCTTTCTTTGATTTAATTTGCTCCTCTTTTTCTATTGTTCTAAGGTGGAAACTTAGATAACTGGTTTTAGCTATTTTTAATGCATTTAATGCTATAAATTTCCCTCTAAGCACTGCTTTCACTTTGTCCTACACATTTTGATAAGTTGTGTTTTCATTTCAATTCAGTTTAAACTATTTTTAATGTCTTGAAATTTCTCCTTTGACTCATGTGTTACTTTGAAGTATGTTGCTTAATCTGTACATATTTTGGCATTCCTGTTATCTTACTGTTATTAACTTCTAGTTTAATTACACTGTGGTCTGAGAGCAGTCATTATATGATTTATATAGTTTTAAACTTGTTAACATGAATTTTATGGCTCAGATGTGGTCTGTCTTGAATGTTGTATGTGAGCTTGATAATATATATAGGGTGTGGTAAAAGTAGTTTAACAGTTGTTCATATGGAAAATAATACAATAATTAATAAATAACAGTACAAGAATAAACTCTGTATTTTGCATACTTACAATTGTAAACTTACTTTTGCCTCATTCTGTATTTTTCTGTTGTTAGATGAAGAGTAATGTGTATTTTGCTCTTAGATGAAGTAGTCTATAGATGTCAGTTACATACAGTTGGTTTTGAATTTCAGTTGAGTTCATTTCTGTCCTTAATGCTTTTTTGTTTTCTGAATCTGTTCATTTCTCACAGAAGGGTATTGAAGTCTCCAGCCATGATAGAGAATTTATTTGCAGTTCCATTAATTTTTGCATCCCATAGTTTGATGCTTTGTTGTTAGGCACATACACATTAAAGATTGTTATATTTTCTTGGAGAATTGCCTCTGTTGTTATGTAATGCCCTTCCTTATCCCTGATAAATTTCCTTACTTTGAAGTCTTCTCTCTTGGTAATTAATATAGCTACTCTTGCTTTCTTTTGATTAGTGTTAGCATGGTATGTTTTTTTTTCCATTCATTTACTTTTAATCCATATGTATGTTTATATTTAAAGTGGGTTTTATATCTGCAACATATATTTGGGTCTTATTTTTGACCCACTATGACAATCTATATCTTACTTTGGAGATAGAACTGTGGTCATTAATAGATAAATTCCTGCCCTCATGAAATTGGTATTATATTTTAGGACTAATAGTAAACTTACAAACAAATCAATGAGATGATTTCAAATAGTGAAAATTATTTTAAAGAAAATTATGGGACACTAGGATAGAATTCATTAGGTAGTTGGGTTCCCCTTTAGTTTAGGGTCAGACTTAACTTCCAGGAGACATTTAACAGTAGTAGAGTTTTATACCGTTCAAAGTATGACAACGAAGAAGCTAGATCAACTTTATAAGTATGCTATTATTTCCGTGATTTAAAGTAGTTTCTGAGGAATCTTAGTTCTGATTCCAGTAGCACTATCATTTTTAAATTATAATTTGATTTTTATAGTTATACACATATCACTCATTTTATGTATTATACTGTTTTGAGTGGAGTTTGTATAGAAGAATAAATTTATTCTCATTGTCCAAGGTTTGTCATCATTGAGCATATTAAAAAAAGCAAGAAATATGTAATCAAAGTTCTAATAAAGCATTTTCAAAATATCTGAAAGAATAGTAGCCCTTGCAAATGTCTAAGAAAATGATTAACACCCAGTAGAAAAATGTAGAAAGGTAATGAGTGGACAGTTTTTAAGAGACTAATAAAACATGGCCTGTTTTCATAAATCTAATAAAAAGTAACTCATAGTGATTACACTTGAATAATTGAAAATCAAATGGACAAGGGAAAATTGTTAGGATGGAAGAGTACATAGCTTAATAATGCCCAGCATTGGTGAGTTTGTGGAAACAAGTACTCACACATTCTTTGGGTGGGACAGTAGTTGATACAACATTTAATGACATGATTTAGGAATGTTGATTATAATTTTAACTACCTACACACTTTGACACAGGAGTTTTATATTTGGATTATATAATTATCTAAATAAAGTAAGAGAGGTGGTTTACAGGGATGCATACAGGTCATTTACACAGGGTTGCTTACCATAAACTGGAAGCAAATGTTCAGCAGTAGTTTATTATAATAATTATGATATAACTATGATATAACCATATAATGCATTGCATATATATATATATATATATATATATATATATATATATATATAGTTTTTTCCCCTGGAATACATGGAAATATGTCCATAATGAACTCCATAATACTGCCTCTACTTAGATATCTTGTGTGAAAAATATCTCTATCATATAGTTATAAATATATGTTTATATGTTTTTATTCTTGGAAGATATTTCCTAGAATATTTAAACAGCTAAATCCTGATTAAAAGTTACCTTTTAATATATTGCTGCATTTTCAGAAAACTGAGGATATCTCCAAGGATGCAACACTCACATTCCACCCAACAGAGAAGAAAGTATAAGCTAAGAGAAATAATGAGTAAGCAAGCAAAACATACAGAGATGCCCAGGGAGTAGATGCTATTGCAGCACTCGATTCTTGGATCTGGATAACATGTTTTATGTCAGCAGTATTGGGGAGATGAACCCGTCAGTCAGCATTAATCCAGGACTGCTATGGCTCCTGGCACAAAGCATATGTATCTGCTGTAGAGGAAAGTGTTTTCAATTTAAGCCTAGAGGATTCCATGCAAATATGAGATTACATTAAAGATCACCACACATACAGAAAGAAGCCACTATGTGTGAGAGTTAATAGAAACAACAAGCAAAAAGAATTATTACCTCCAAGAGCTTTACTGTGAGGTAGTGCACAGTAAATACAAGTATGTGAAATGTTCAAAGAAATCAATTACATAATCAAAAATGAACAAACAATAGGAGACTATCCAGACTGATGAGATTTATAAGTGAAGAAAAAATTTTGAACGGAAGAATTTATTGGACTAGTAAATAGAAAATTAGACATGGCTATAGAGAGAATCAGTGAACTAAAAATAACCTGAATTATCATGAAGTCAACCCAGAGACATAAAGAGGTAACAAATATGTAATACTAAATAAAAGAAATGAAAAAGAGAAAGTATATAAATTCCGAGCCAGTAGTGAAAAGGAATAGAATTTTTAAAAATGAACAAAAAACCTCTAAACCAATAGAAAGTGTAAAAGTAATCAATCTTTCTTCCTCACCAAAGGTGATGGTGACATTCCTTCTATATCTTACATATCTTATTTGTGATACCTAGCTCCAATATTTTACTCATACACTACTATGTTAGAATATACATATTCATATTTTAAAAATTCTATTTAGATTTTTAAAACCTGCTTTTATTTTCATTATTTTTGGTATATTTTATGGATTATGCTATTACAGTTGTCTCATTTTTTCCTACCCTTTACCTACTGTGTCCTGCATCCCATCCCAACATCCCCATACCTCCTAGTTCATGTCCATGGGTCGTACATATCAGTTATTTGACTTCTCAATTCCTGTACTATTCTTAGCCTCCCCCTGTCTATTTCTCTCTGTCAACATTTTCCTGCCACCACTTTCCTGACTCCCACCCCTTCCCACTTTCCGCCCTCCATTCTTCCCCCATTTGGCTTTGTCGATGGGTCCTTTATGCATGTTCCTTGATGACCCTTCCTCTCCTTTTCCCCTGTCATTCCCTTCCCACCAACCCTCTGGTAACTGTCAGTTTGGTTTTTATTTGAATGTTGCTGGTTATGTTTTGCTTGCTTCTTTATTTCGATGATTAGGTTCCACTTAAGGGAGATCATA